>NW_010585692.1:102227-113971 GCF_000705375.1 Tinamus guttatus
TGGGCTGTAGGACTCCATCTCTCAACAGATTTGTAAGAGATGAAAAAGAATTATACATGAACACAAACTTGTCTTATACACTCTGCCAGACCTCCAAGCCTCAGCCTCAGCTGTCCAGGTATGAATCTGTATGGATATTTCAATACAGTAGAACTGAACAGGACTCATTGCATCCAGCAGCAATAATATAACACAATGGTTTATGCGCATGAGTAGTTCAGTCCTTTCGGGAGGAAAAGCAGCATCATAATTCCCATTTTACAGAGGAATAAACCAAAACCTGGAGCTGATGTGATTTGCTTCACAAGGTAGCAGATGTAGAGGAAGTACTGAAACTCAAACACATATGACTTGTGGCCAGGTAGGCCATGTATTCCTGTGATATATCTTCATAATTTCCCCCTTCTTTCCCCATCTCACTTCTCTCTGCCCACAAAGACATTCAGCGCCGTCTATAGCAGTGGTGGGAAGCTGGGATTATTTGATCCCCAGGGAAATGAGCATTAATATACCCTTCATGCGACCTTTTAAAAAACAAATGATCTGTGATCCCTTCTTCAGGGGCACATGTAATCCACAGTTAAGAAGTAACCATTTGCCATTCCAATACAGAATCAGAGGGAGGCTTTTGCTCTGCTCCCTGAATGTTCACAGAAGACCCCATCTGACAGCATTTCTTCCTGCATCTAACAGAAAATCAGCCTGAGCAGGCTGTGCAGAATTAGACTCTTGTAGAGTATTAACAGTTTATGAGCAGAAAAAGTACGACTGGAATGCAATGTGGAGAAAAAAAAAAAAGAGAGAGAGAGAGAGAGAGAGAAAGAGCAAGAAGGAGAGATGAAAAGATGTCTTTACATTTTCTCCTGCAACTGGAAATGGTTTAAAAAAATAATAATAAAAAAAAACTTTCCTCCCCTGTAAATGTTTTTAGAAATAGACAATTGAAATGAAGTCAGGTGCCCTGGTTTTTACTCCTGCAAACTCTCATCCAGTGATATTTTTATGATGAAAATGAAAAATTTAAAGCAACTGTGAAAACAGAATCAATTCTCAATTGGCAGACAGGGGCCTAAATACATTTTACTCACTGCGTGAATGTCAGATTGAAACACAGGCATAGAGAGATGAGAAACGAAAAAGAAAGAAAGGGGAGGGAATTAATCACTTAAATTATTTGTAAACCTGATTCAAAAGTCAGATTTCCCATCTATTTCCCTTCCCTTATTTTGGAGTTAATATCCTCTGGCTGTCATAGTTTCATCTCTTCTTCACTTTCCTTGGAATCAGCACACTGACACTACCTAGCAAAACAAAATAAAATAATATAAAAAGAGAGAGAGAGAGAAAAAACGGGCAGACTCTTCACCACTGCAGCTGACAGCACCATCAGAGAGAGACTCTTTGTTTGCATGGAGAATAAAGTAGTCTTCTTGGGAGAGGAAATGCACACACATATACACAAACATATGCATATAGTATAAATGGCATTAAGACGCTGTGTGTGCCTTCCGTGCTCGGTATTCCCACACAGTCACATAGTTTTAATACATCTGTAATTCTGACTGTGTCAATTCTGTATTTTTGTTTGTTTGTTTCCGTGTAAAGATATATGTCCAAGGAAATTCTTGGCAGGCACATCACCAGGCTTCAGCCATATAAATGAAACACATTTCATGCCCATCTGGGAGAGGTTTCTCCACTTTCATGCCCACGGAGTTATAATGCTTCCCAGGCACCGGTGCCCAGCACAATTTCTTACCTCACCACGGGTGTTCCGTTATCACGGTGATAAGGCGATGCTGAAGGGGCTGTGGGAACTCCTCAGTTACACGACCCTCCCTACCTGTTTCCTCTCTCCCCGCTTCGGATCCACCTCATAGCCGCGACTGGCTCCAAGCGACAAAGCCCTTCGCCTCCCCTCTTTGCAAAAGGACACCGAGAGCATCCTTGTCGGCTTACTTTGCCACGAACAACGCGGGGAATTTGCAGGAGAGGAGAGGATTCCCTGGGATTTTCTGCGCGGCCTTTTCCGAGCAAACACGCTCGGGCCATGGCCTGTGCGGGGGTGCAGGGGCCGCCCACTGGGTTCGCGCAAGGCGAGGCAGCCAAGACGGAGCGAGGAGGGACCCTCTGAGGTAGAGCAAAATACCCTGCGACCACCCTCGGAGAAGCCTCCGGGGCAAATGCAGCCTGATTTGGTTCCCCAAAGCGACGCCTGTGCGACGAAGTGTTTCTCCTTTCTACAGAGGGCTTTCAAAGTGCGAGGGTACAGCACAGACTTCCTACAGGCTTGAGTAATTTCCCCCCTCTCTTATCTTATTCCGAGATAGTTCTCAGATGTCTTTTAAGACACAACCAAAAGCCTCTCTCCCGAAGAGAAGGAGACCAGGGGGATGGGGAAGCAAAATACAACCAAGACACCTTCAAATTCCGTTGCTTTCGACAACCTCCGAAGTTGGGTGCAGACAACTATCATCTTAGCACGCTGCGCTCTCCAAGGGCTTTCCTACAGTGAAGGTCGGGTCTGCGACCCCCTCACCAAGTGCCTTATCTACGATGCGCTCGAATTGGTGTCCAATAAATATGGGGGGAGAGGTTTCTTCCCCCTCCCGCCCCCATCCCTACTTTAACAACTGCAGCACTCTTTCTCCTGCCACTCACATGATTCCTTGACCAAATAAAGGAGTATTTCCTAAAAGCAAAGAGGGGAAGGGGGAAAGGAACCGCTTTGGACCGATCTCCTTGAGGAGCCAAACATCCGCATTTTGGAAACGCAAGTGCCACGGTGCTGGGTCCGCTGCCACTTTGGATGTGTCACAGAGCTAGTCTGCAGGAGGCTTTCCCGGCGGAGCACTGACTTGTCACGGGGGAAGATGGTTTGGGGTTTGCCGAGGCGACTAGAAAGGAAAGCAAAAGGAGCTTCAAAGCCTCAGGCGGATCCCCCCGCTCCAAGCTCTCTCCCCCATCTCGATCCAAGGCGGTTTCGCAGTGGAATAAACATCTCTGATCTAAGACAGCTGCCGGGAATCAAAGGCCGCCCAAATCAGCGCTGAACCGGGTGAAGATGCGATTGATAAATACACACTCCTGACAAGCGGAGAGGAGGGGGTGCGAAGGCGGCTCTCCCTGCAGTGCCTTCAGGCTGTGAGAACAGTAACATTTCGCCCATTAGTCATCTGATTTGTTTTATAACACTTCTGACACCTAATCTTAGCTGCTAATACCCAAGATTTAGTTACCCAAGACGATTTTTTTCCACACTAGCAACAAAATTATTTGACTCCCTACAGATCTGTTTACTTTTTGTCGGCCTTAAGAAAAAGGAAAAGAAAAAGAGCTTATAAATATAGGAAAGAAACAGATTTTGTAGGACCGGCTAAAAAAAAAAAGGTACTGAAAATACACCAACTAAATTCCTAAATTCAAGTAAATTCAGAAAAAAAAAAAGTTTCTGAAAATTGACGGACAGGTTTACTAGAGAAAATACCAGAAATCAAATGAACACGTGTAGTCCATGCAGACTTGCCTGTAAAATAACGATTTATTTTAATACTTAAAAAAACACACACAATCCAGTGATAAATGTCAATTACCAATAATCAGCATAAAGTGCCAAACAGCCATACAACTTTTTTTTTTTTTAATGAACAAAACTTATTGGAATGTCTCTTAATTTGAATACACTGTTCAGAAAGCCAGCATTTAAAAATATGCTCTTAGGTTGAGATTTGTTCTCTCTCGCGAGGACACACGCAGATTTTAAAGTACCACTAAAACCACGTTGTGCATACCGTCAGCCTGATGTGTTGCCATCTCTTTCTTTTTTTTTTTTTTTTCTTTTTTTTTTTTAATAAGTTGACAAGTTACAAATCTTCCAGCACACTAGGCCACTAGGCAAAAACAAGTTCTCTGTGTCACATGAACACTTATTTGTCCCAAATACCGAGGACCTGTGGATCTCAATGTGTTTTCTAGCACACAGTAGGACTCCTCATTTGAGAGATTTAGGTCATTTCCAAAAGTTATTTTTCTCCTTCTTTTAAGAAAACAAACTAGCGAAAAAGATTTACACGTTGCCCTTCTCCTTGCCCTAATGGTGCCAGGATGAGAAACCACGATTTCAGTTCTTAATCGTCTTCTGGAACTCTCTGTATTTCCTGAAGTGTAAAAGTAAGAAGCTTTATACAGTCAAAAATAAGTATAAAACAAGATTTTTTTTTTAAGTAATACTTTTGAAAGCTACCATTGGGGGCTTTTTGGGGAGGGTGAAATGGGGGGTCAGAAGAGGGTACTTTGAGGGGGAGGGGGTTGTTTGATTTTAATGAGATTCCTGTCCAACACGTGAGCACCACCTTTTGGCATAAAGTTCATCAAAGTCACACAAGTCAGTCAGCACTCTCCGTGTCATTCATGTATATTTTAAACACAAAATATTTTTTTTCACCCACAACTTAAGAAGTTTGTTGCTTGGTGGGATTTTGCTCGTTTGTAAGTACGAACAAAACCAAAACACAAAGTTCAGTGCTCCCATCCTGGCAGTTTTGTTTCTGTTCTAGTTTTGGTATAAAGTCTGAAGGGGAGGAAAAGTTCATAGAAGATGGAGATTCAGCACTTAAGTTTGGTAGGTTTCAGTTCCTTTACTTGCGTGTGCAGTGTCTTGTGGACGGCTAGTGTTCTGGACTGGCAAAATCCTTTTCCACATTCTTGACACTTAAAAGGCTTTTCTTTAGAATGTATATATCTAGAGAGAAAAATAACATTAAGATGTCATAATATTCGTTTTGAATTCAGCAGTGATCTACCTGCCCAGGGACTTAGTCAGACCACCTTAAGGCTTTTACATCAGTTCCTGAAACCAAGAAGAATACTGGAGTTTGACACTCCAGTAACCATCTGTGTGCCTGTGTGTGTGTGAGAGAAGAAAAGGGGGTGTAGGAGGCTTGCAAGAGTGCCATTCTTAGAGATAAAGAGCTTCATGGTCACTAGGCCACATGTCTTCATGACAGTTCTGAATGATCACAAGGGCAGCACAAGCAGGATGATGCAAACTGAGGGTGAAAATGTCCACATAAACTAGCAGCCTGTGCAATACATGTTTTCAGGGTGGGTGAATACAACTTTATCTTCCAAAGTGAATTATCTGAACAAAGGAAAGCCTGAAGGGAACATCTCCTGCTGGCCAAGTACATGACCTTGCTTACAATCACCTTCATGACTGGGCAACTGGGAGAGTACAGATGCATGCAGAAGAAGAGACAGGGAGTAAAAAAAAATGGTTACCTGTGATCCCTTAGATGATCCTGTCTTCTGAATGCCTTGTGGCAAATGTCACACGTGTAAGGCCGTTCATCAGTGTGGGTTCTTTCATGGATCAAAAGGTTGTAGGACTTAGTGAAGTGCCTACCACAGAATTTACACACGAATTCCTTCTTGGTTTTGGATGGTAACCTTCCCCGTGTGGGTTTCTTCTCTGGAGAGAGTTTAGTTACCTCAAGCAAAGAGCCAAGCCCTGGCGGGGAACCCTGGCTGTCTGCTTGTCCCAGTTTAGAGTGGTCCTCTTGTGTGGCAGCCACTGCTAAGTTGGCAAAGTCGAAACGCGGTTTGGCTTTGAGGGTCACATTGGTAGCTTCTTGCTTGGGCTGGATGACATGTGGGAAGAGTGGGAAGGTGGGCAGTTGGAACCGTGCATCCACCAGGCTTGACACACTGGGCACTTTGGAGAATGAGGAACGAGGCAGATGCATAGCTGGGTACCCCAAAGTCCATTGGTGCAGATGTACGGCGTGCAGGGCACTGAAGCCGTAGAGGTTGGAGAGGTGGTCCGAGGGCACGGTGGGTAGCCCATTGAACGCTTGCAGGAAAGAGTAATTGGTGAGTTGGAGGGAAGGGTGGATAGGCACAGGGGCCGGCAGGGTCTTACTTCCCATGGCAGTCGTTCAGAAGGAAGATCTCAGGAACAGAAGAGGAAAAGATCTGGAAAATAAAAATGGAGGAGGGCAAAAGACGGAGAGGTGGATTTATAGAAAGATACAAGCAAAAGAGATTTCTCATCTCATCCCTCACTAGTCCCTCCCCCCAAATCCACAGCAGGAGATTGCCTTTCACTTGGAGGGGCACCCTGCCAGCCACCAGATCCTCCTTTTCTCATTTTCCCCTCACAACAAATATGTGCTGTCCACAACTACTCACTCTTGCAACAACGAGTTAGCCTCTAATGGCCTTCTGTGGGGAAACAGAGGGGAGATGTTGTTTTGGGTTCCAAAACTCAAAGCTCTCCCAGGCATTTTGGTTTTAACATCCATTTCTGCATGGGCATAGAGCCTTTCCAAAATTGAAAGGCTCCACTAAAACGGCCTTCAGCTCTGACACTCCAGGTTTTGCAGGGAGGGAGGGTGGAGGCCTTGCTGCCGCTGGGTCATGCCACATCTCCCTGCAGGCCTGGCCTTAGCCATGCTTGTGCCTCCTGGATGGTGGGGGGAATTGGGTGGTCAGAGCTGTCCAGTACTCTCTCCTCAAAATAAATAAATAAATAAATAAATAAATAAATAAATAAAAATAAAAAGGGGAGAAGGGGGGTGAAACAGCAGAAACAACATTCATCCTTCCATTTACTGCAAAAATAAAGAGAAAATGCTGAGCCTGGGTGACAAATCTGATGTGCCATTTGCTCACCCCAGGGGGAAGCGTCTGGCTTCAAGCCCATGTCCCAGTCTAGGCAATTGCTTAATTAGAGCCCTTCAAAAGAGAGAAAGGCAAAGCCTGGGGAGACCCTTCCCACAGGGGTACCCAGCCCACCAGCCAGAGGAGCCAGATCCTGCAGGGCCTCATAGGGCAGGGAGGGGTGACAGGCCCACAGCTCTTCCCTCGGCCAAGCACCACAGCTTTGCTGTGCTTTAGGGTCCTGCCAAGTCCCCATCCTCCCCTTGGGGCCACATCCCTACCCATTTTCCCTGTGAGGTGGAGGGAAAATGTTGCCAGAGAGCAGCATGGAGGCACATCTGGCCCTGCCTGCAAATTTAGCTCTCAGCACAGCCCTGGTTGCTGTCAATCACTTGGCAGGAGATGCTTCCCAGGGGCCAATAGTGTGGAGGCAGATTCCCTTCTTGGTGCATGGGGGAAAGGACCCATGGATTTTGAAGGCACAGCACCCCTGCCCTCCAGGGAGCCTCCTTTTTAACTCTGTGGCCTGCTACTTGCTTTCCCTGGCAGCTACAAGATTTGCCCTCCTTTGACCTCCTTCACCCCAAGAATCATGTAGAGACCCTGTAGGGACCAGCAAGAACTACACGGAGTTCCTTCAGGATCATTTCAGGGGCTCCATAAGGGCCATGTATGATCCTTGTAGGGTCCCCATAGGGGCCATATATGATCCTTGTAGGGATCATATATCTTACATAGCCCCTATATGTCTTACATAGCCCATGTAAGATATATAGCCCACAGGGCTATGTAAGATCCTTGCAAGGTTCCCGCAGGATTCCCACAGGACACTCTCAGGATATTCGTAAGATCCCCATAGGATCGCCCACAAGGCCTTCATAGGATCCCAGCAAGATCTCTGCAGGGTCCTGCAGCACTCGGACAGGCAAGCAGGGTTTATTCCTGCATTAAGAATAAAGCCCTTTTGGAGAAAAGGAGGTAGCAAAGAGCCACAGATCAGCAATTCTCCCTCTAGGCAAGGGGGAAAGGCTGGTGGCTGAAGAGCCCTAATGACCAGGGAAAAAAAAATCTGATTTATATATGTGCTGCCTCCTGGACCAAGGATCTGCAGCCGGTGCGAGGGGGAGAAACTCACTCCAAAGAGCTCTATACACCAGTCTACCTTTCACACCATTTACATAAATCAGCAGCCGGAAGAGAGACCCAAAACTTAGACGAATTCTATCGCAATGACCCAGAATAAAAGAGTGTGACATTTTGCCTTTTTTAATTGGCTACATTTTGAATAGTAGCTGATTGAAAAATGCACACATATTCTCCTCCCTCTCTCTGCTTTTCTTTTCTTTCTTTTTTTTTTAATAATTTTTTTTTTTTAAAAAAAACTTTTTATGGGACGACCAACCAACCAGATTGTTTTGTTCTTCGACTGGGGAAATGCTTTTTATTTCTTAGTGCTGCCCATACACTAGGCGTGACCATTTCACAGCACAAACACCTCGATCAATGACCCCGAGAATAAACAACGCGGAAAATACTCTTGTCCAGATACCTGAAATGTCTGTTTCTGTATGTCACAACGACTATATGTCTATTAGGTAGTCCTAGATCTTTGAAGCATGAAACATGCGACTGCAAATTGAGTTCAGTTCTGAGGTTACCCCTCCCTCCGTCTTCAACTCCTTAGAAAACATTATATTTGGAACGTAAAACCATGAATCTACCTTGAAAATCTGGGCAAAAGTCTAGTTGATAACATTAAAAAAAATCTGTTTCAATTTTTCAAATGAAGAAGACAGAAACGAAGGAGAAATGCAACCAGCTCATAACAACATTCATTGTCCGCGAAGTTTCTTTCTCTCTCTCTTTTTTTTTTTTTTTTTTTTGCTACAGTAGTTCAGTTTTTCAAAAATAAAAAATTAAGAAAACATAAAGAAAAGGGGGGGAGGAATTAAAAAAAAAAAAAGGAGAGAAGGAGTGAAAGAAAAGAAAAATGAAAAGAGAAAAAGGGGAAGTGGAAGCAGAGTGTTCACGTTACTACAAGTTTCTTGGCACTTTTCCAGAAATGTAAGCTATACTTTTGCTCTGTACGACCGGGATAGCCAGAAATATAGATGAAGAGCAGAGTATTTCACAGAGAAGTCCCCTCTCTTCGGGACTTCAAAGCGAATGTGTATTTCACAGTGCAGTAACTCTCCGCTCTCCCGCTTGCCCGCAGAGAGATCGCTGTTTCTTTGATTCCGGTGTCACCTCTACCTTTAATTCTGCTTCATGTAAACAGATCGTTATCAGGGTTTCTTTATATATATATCTCTCTCTATATATATTATTATTTCATTTTATTTATTTATTTATTTTAAGAAGACCCCGTGAGTTCTCCGGTTGAATTCCCCGCCACAACAAAACTGTGCGATTTTTTTTGTTTCTTTCTTTTTCCTTTCTATCTTTTTTAAACACAAACTCTCTCCCTGAGTAATTAAGAACAAACTACTTGTGTTCTAACTGAAGCAAAACCCACTCATGCCAAGATAAATTTACCCTGCAAAATAGGATCATAAACTTGAAAGACTACATCTGTCTCCAGCTTTCTTACCCTTTGTCCTGTTTGAAGATACGGTAATGCTATTGTCCAGTTGTCATTGCTTTAAGACCATTGTAATATTAACCTTCCAGATTAAGTTCTATCTCCATTGTACACCAGAAAATAAAAGGAAAATCCAGCCAATTTGCTCCCGGTAGCATAGCACAAAGTGAAATTAAATGGATTTTAAAGTAATCCTGTGAGCAGTAGATATTTTTTTCTACCTTGAATTATCAATTTCCGATGTATCCTTTGAAAGGGATATTTGTTACATTAAATACCCGACTCATAAATAATGAGGTTTGCTAATTAGTTCCACATGGGAGAATGGAGGAGGTAAATTACCCTGAGAACGTTGCTTATTTTTACAAACATGATAAAGTAGCGGGCATAAAACGCTGCATTCTTGGGATAGCCTCAAACTGCAGCAATCAGGTTCATCTGTCAAAAAAAAAATCCTTTTTTTTTTTTTTTTTTTCCTGCATCCCTTAAAGTCTGATAGCCGTCTCCTTTATAGTGCATCATCAGTCTTCAAAATTTTGCTATCAGGTCGGCTACTCATTTCGTCTCCTTTGCGGACGACATTTTTCTCTTCCTTTTAGTTTAGTTTAAGCGAGGAAACAGAGCTTACAATTTATCCGTGTTTGGGAAACTAACTGGAAAGGGAATACGATTGCCCTTTCACTCCACATTATTCGAGCGTGGTGCTCTTGAGGAATAAAGTGCATTGTTCAGCACGGATTTATTCAAAGTATTAATGAAGTGTGCAGAATCTATTAAAGCGGGTTTATTCGGGACTAATTGAGCGTGAAAGAGTTAATTGCTAACATTAATGAGGACTGGAAAGACTCAGTCAGCATGTGCCTTGGATATCTCCGCTCAATCCTTATAAAATCATCATTCACATTTTATCACGAAATCAGTGTTGACAAGTTTCGCCAGACCACCATTGCGAATCGGACGAAGGCGGCGGATTTTAGCCCCGGAATAATAAAAATAACCAGAGTTCAGCTGCAGCAGCGATCTAGGTTCTGATCGGGACAGCGTTTATACCCCCAAAACAAACAAACTAGAAATCTCTGGATGCGGATCCGAGCGGGACGGTGGCTAGGAGGGCCAAGGGCGGGAGCGCAGCCTCGCTGCGCGGGAAGGGACCGCGGGTGAGTCCGGCGGGGGTGGCCAGAGGCGGCCAGGCTCTAACAGCTCCTCCCCTCGCAGAACTTTTCGGGTTGGTCTGGGATATTTGTAATTTTTTTTTTCAATCCCTCGGAATTGTAGAAAAGCCCCCGAACACTGGATTCATTCTCGCTGTATTCCTTCCCCTCAGTAAATCCCCGGTGCATCCACCGCACGCAGACCAATCGCCCTTCCTAGGGACCCGCTGCAGGGAGGATTTGTCCCCTGGGCACCTCCAGCTTTTCTGCGGCCGGGCGCGCTCGGGGCTCCGCGCTGCGCCCCTCGGGGCGCGCAGAGCTGCGCGGCGCAACGCGGGCCTGGCCGGGAGGGCGGCAGCGGGAGTCGAGACCGCCTCGGCCCGGGCCCCGAGCTGCTCTCTTGTTTCGGGCTTGGTCTTTTCCCTCGTTTGGCTTAGGGTTTACTAAACCCGGCTCGCTGTGCACCTGCCTGGGACACGGCCCTCACCGTGCTCCCCTGGCTGCAGTTTATCGGACAATTCACGAAATTTTAGGGTCAACTCCCCAAAGTCCGATTTTTCCCCCTAGTTCTCCTTCCGAAAGCCAGAAATAACAACTCTACCCTAATCCGCGGCTTTGCACTGACATTTTATAGCCTCGGCCTCGAGAGAAGCCCCGTTTCTCCTTACACTGAACTTGTGTTCCTTCGTTCAGGCAAATACAACATTTCTATTGTGGCCTTGGGAGAAAACGGACAAGGCTAGTTGGGCCTTAGAACACTACGGAAGGAATATAAAATGAAGTAGGAAGAAAGAAAGAACTAAAAAATAACGAGGAAAGAAAAGTAAGGAAGGAAAAGGAGATGGAAGAGCTGGAAGAGCTGAACGTCCAAGTCCTTAACTTCTTGTTGCAGCTCATATGTGTCATTTTTTAGCTCTGGTTAAAAGCATAGCTCCTCCGCAAAGGGGGATAAGCAACTTTGAAAGAGGAAGACAAATCTTTAAATAGCATAAAAATATCCAAGCCTCATGCGGAGACGTTCCCCGGCCCTCCGCCCTCCCCAAGGAGAGGAGCCCTCCTCACGTGAGCCAGAACTCTCCCAATTCTGCACCATTCTGCACCCGAAGATGGTGAGAAATTGGGGGAGCGGAGTGCGGCGAAGAGGGAGGCGGAAGAACGGAGGGAGAAAAAAGGAGGCATTTGGACCCCAATACCCGATACTTGGCAAAACAAACAAACAAACAACAACAACAACAAAACAAACAAAATGAGTCGTTCATTTTATTTACCTAATCCCGATCTGCGTTCCACCGCTGGCAGCAGTTAAAAGATCCCGGGCTAAATTTGAGCTGGTACAATAAAATAAAATAAAA
>NW_010585692.1:118023-151498 GCF_000705375.1 Tinamus guttatus
AAAAAAAATCTACCTCTAGTGCTCCCCGAAAATAAAGCCAAAGCGGGGAGCATCTCCATTTTGTTAGCAAGGGGAAAATCGCTTGATTTTTAGCCCGGTGCTGAGCTGCTCTGACTCATTGCGTGAATATATTGCTGCCCTTTGCTGAATTGCTACTGCAGAGGGCGAGGACCACCAGCTCGCAAGCGAGCCCTCTGGGAGCCCACGGGTGTCCGCACAGGGACATGCAGCGGCCCCGCGCACCCTTCTCGCCGTGGGCTGATCTCCCAGCAAGGAACCACTTCTGCCAGACCGGGAAGAAAATCCAGAGCACGGAACAGAGCGACAGGGAATTTGTCATCTTCAAGAAATCACAATAGACTTTGCAATGGACTAATTAAGTGCAAGGTTCCCCCTCCCCCGCCGACTCTTCCTCCTCCTCCCGCCGCCCTTGTTTGCAAAGTGGTGTGAAGCTGGTTGTGTAAATGATTCCACTTTAACTTCCAGCCCCCTTAGATCACCAATAATGCCGTGATGGTGCTGCTTACACTGCTGCAGCGAGAGTCAGCATTTCCATTATAATTTCCTATTTTCAGGAGTTTTTACAGTGGTCATAAAAATTCAATCCAGGCTCAAACTTGGCATCCTAGGGCTCCTCCCAGGAGTCATTTCTTTTTGTTGTATTTGAAAGAGGAAACCATTTATCTGTTTTTACATTACAAGAGAGCAACAAAAAGGAAGCAAAAGCAGAGTTTGGAGTTTTGTTTTGTTTTTTTGGGGGGTGTGTTTATTTATTTATTTATTTTTTATTTTATACTGCTTGCTTTTGCTCAACGTTACTGTATCTGCCATCGATGTTAAGGGAGCACAGTACACAATAATTAATACCACATGAAAAAGCATCAGGTTATAGAGTTGCCAGAGTCTGCAACTGGAACTAGTCACATAAAATGTTCTTTATCATTCTAAAGCCTTTTGCATTCAAAAATGCTAATTTGCTAGCCATACATCCAAAGGGTAATTTGATGCTGGGGGTCATTTTGATTTAAAATGAACTAATATTTTGGAAATCTGAGTAAGATTATGTACATGCTCATATTTAACAATAATTTCCTAAAAGTACAGATGTTTTCGCTGCAGATTTGAGGGGTCTACCCTCTAGCCTCTTAGTGCAAGAATATGTATAACAGTCAAATAATCTTTGGATTTAGGTGTCCCTAAGTATTCATTTATATGATGGATTGTAATGGCTATATGGTTCCCTTGAAACCATTATATTCTATCATTTTTTTTTTTTTTTTTTAAGTTCATTTAATACAAGGTGGCTAAAATGATTTGTGTACATTGCATTTGCTCACATGCAATTCTCGTATCTGCTGGAAACTGAGCAAGGATTTAATGACCCCACAGGATACAAAGGTTTTGGTGACTTGAGCTTGGAATAGGCCCATGACACAAGGGCCAGAGTGAATTGGGACACTCAAGTGGAATGCCAGCAGAACCTGGACATCACATCATGCTGTCAAGAATTATGTCTATGTCACATGTTTTACAGAAAAAGTCCTTTTTAAATTGGTGTAAAATATGCATTTCTGCTAGTCTGGAAACCTGGTAGGGGTATCATCCTATTCAGTCAGTTTAACTCGATGTAGAAGCAAGGATCAGCAAGAATGATATGCCATAGATGTCAAAGAGCTATTTCTAGATGGAAAAAATGCAAGTTTGGAATTTTATACATACATATATGTGCATATGGGAAAGAAAATTATCTTATATAGACAGAGATAGATTAAGACATATGTCTTATCTGACACATGACAGAAATAGCGGTGTGTGTATATTAATTCAAGGAATGTCAGTCACCTTTATCTCTGAATTTTCCTTGAATGATGTAAGTATTTGATAAGGTTTAGGATTAGTATACCTAACAGTCAATAGGAGGACTCTAGACTGCCTTGGGAGTAAGGGTGATATTCACCTGTTGTGGTCTGTCAGACATAGGATTGGGATGAGGATTCCAAAAGGTTTTTCTTCCATTTAGACACCTTATCACAGTGAAATTGGGCTATTAATCTACATCTGATCCAATACTTTGTCAAGGCAGAGGAAACTCATTTTCTGGCCTCATTGATACAAACATCTAATTCCAGATGCACAATTAAACAATTAAAATGATATCTTACAACTAAACTGATACGCCTAATTTAGGAGCATTGACCCCCCAGATTCTTCAGAGCAGAGTCAGTTCAGACGACTTTGAGATCTGATTCACATTTCAAATACACTTTTAATTTTTACTTGACCGTACACAGAGACACATACACAAAGATAATATATTTTTGTTTTATTTTATGTCTATTTTAGGCATTTCATTTCAGAATCTGAGTGGGATGGATGAGTTTTATCTGGTGCTGTATTCATACCAGCCTTTATTTTCAGCAGTAATAAAGCATAAACTTGAAGTAGTTAATAGATCATGTAACTACAAGACAGGAGTCTGCTATGACTGAAAAGTGAGACTTTTTCTATGCAAGAACAGTTGTGCTGGAAAAGTTTTTCCTAGGCCCTTTCACAGCAACACTTAATGGCAGAAATTCAGCATCAGTGCGGATCCCTTGGGGTTAGCAAAACCAGAGATTGCAATACAAGCAAGACCTTGCATTTTATGTCCTAATCACTTGGGATCTTTTTCTGGCTCTTTGCACTGCACAGACTTTGGAATAAGTTGTGAAATAAGGCTCTATGTTCAGTCACTTGCCAATATTCATATCTCCTCACCTTGACAGTCAAGGCAAAGGCAATGGCACATTCAGTGTACTTGCAGTAGCATGAGGGGAGATTAGACGGGTGTTTGTGCCATGGGATTCCCATTCTCTCTTCTCAGGGTCATGAGCACAGTGGCATTTTGTTTCTATGTCCTTGCTGCTGTGGCTATTTCATACAGAAGTCAGAGCAGCAAAATGTGCAGTAGTGAAGATGCGAAGGTCCTGTGCGAATACATTCCATGACCTTGGATAGGCTCGTGAGGAAGCTCCACCGGGTCAGATCTGTTGGCTGACACTTTTCAGCTAGAAATGTGGATGGTATTTTTAACATCCTGGTCCCAGGACTTGGAAAGTTTTTAAGGGGATTAGACTTACTGAGCATTGTCCAACAGTCAGTTAACCAATGTTAAAAGCAGCTTTGGTACATTCACTAACTTACAGCTGTTTCAGCTGTAAATTACAGTGAGACGGCTGGCTCAGGAATCCACTACAGGACTTCAAGAAGTGCACTGGTGGCTTCTTTCCCTGCTGTACACATGCGTGCTGTCAAGAGTCAACATCTGAAGGAAGGGCGTAAAGACAATGGTGCCAGACTATTTTCAGTGGTGCCTAGTTATAAGAGAGGCAACGGGCACAAACTGGAACATAAGGAAAAGCTTTTTCACTGTGGGGATGACCAAGCACTGGAACAGGTTGCCTAGAGAAATTGTGGAGTCTCTATCTTGGAGATATTCATAAGCCAACTAAACATGGTTCTAGTAGCCAGCTCAGGTGACTGCTTGAGTAGAGGGGTTGAAGTAGATGATCACTAAAGGTCCCTTCCACTGCAACTCTTTGGGACCAGGGACCAGGTACAGACTGATCAGCACTCCATATTTTGAGGCTGCCATTCTGCAGTTAATTGGCTGACACAACTGGCACTCACAATGGCCAGATCCCATCGTGGACAAGGACATTTTTACTCTGGTGATATCAGTTTCCAGTCCTCTAAATCTCTCTCCCCTACAATACCATGATAACAGTTACAGGGCTCAGTTGATCTTTAATGAAATATGTTGTTGACATGATTGCATGACTTTGAAGCAGTTGAGAGGTTCCAGTTTTCTTCATAGGAGTCTGTAAGAGTTTTTACAATTGACTTCAATGACAGTAATAGCTAACAACTGCAGACTTGTGTCACTGCAGATTCAGTTTCATGGCTTGTACTCAGTGGAAAGGTGTTATTTTAGCACAAAGTATTGTTGTTATTAACACATAGCTATTAACATGTATCTGGCTAGAGAACATAGTTAAACTGACCTGGCAAGAATTTAGTTATTTAGCATGAGCCTAAATTAAGGTTTGATGAGGGTGATACATAAGAAATTTGCATTTTGATTCCATAATTACTATAATTACTCACAACACTTTTCCTGTTTTTAGCACTTTCGAAATATACACGAGTATTATAGAAAAAAAAAAAAAGAACTTCTGTTGTTTGTCTCCTCTTTCTCTCTCTCTCTCTCTCTTTTTTTTTTTTTTAGGTTAAACACTCTAAAAGTATATAAATTTCCACTGAAATCTACATGGAAATAAAGTTGAGAGATCAGCTTAATGTCAAAAAAGCAAAGGAAGTTAAAAGTCAAGCCAGAAAGACCATTTGCTGTCATACCCAGCTATGCCAAAGTGTCAGAGGTAAAGGTCATTTAACTGCAGTGTTTGCACCATCAGGTGATCCTAAATACCAAATCTGCTGTAATTCCTCAGCCCAAGGGGGAGGTTAAGTACTGACAGAGTTTCAGCCCTAACCGAGAATTTCCTGCTATTTGTGGTTTAAGGTCATGCCCTTAAGGTTATTTTCAGATAGGCTTTTGTATGCAAAACTGTAGGAATATTACAGCTGGAGTATTATTGAACAGAAGGGATCGTAAAATCTCCTTTGGAAGCGCAATCCTGAAGAAAACTCGCCACCTGCTGGTCAAAATCCTCCTCGTTCTGAGCTTTTCCAAACATTTGCTGAAGCTATTTATTAGCTTGCAGCAGTTGAAACCTTTGAGAACTCATACCTTCCACCAATTTAACGCACTGATTTGGGGTACCTAATGCCTTAATGAAGAAAAAAACCCCAAAGGTCTCCATACAATATAATTTTGCCATAGAATTTAAAAACACTATTAATAAAACATTTAATCATGAACAACAATTTCCCAAGGCTTAAACGTGCTTTTGTATGGATGAGTTTTCTCATATGCTGTTATGTCATGTATTTATACATCTCTATTTTTTTTCCCTTATGATTGTGTCAGGAATCTTTGTAGCTTCCTTTGTGATGTTTGTGTTTCTACTGGGTCTTTTATTTCCTATTCTGTTTTTACTAAATTATCAGGTAAGTGGAGAGTCCATCATCTCATTAGCACTATTTCTCATCTTGTAATGGGCAAGGGAACACCTACAAATGTCACCATTTTTTTTTCCTGATAGACTACTTAGTAAGCAATAATAGTCTAGGTAGTAGAAGTAGCAGAAATTTCTTAAATTTTATTTTGATCAATGAAATGAGTCAGTTAATCAATGTTATCTTTTTCCTTAGTGTCTGATCCAAAATCAACTTAGCCAAATTAAAAATCCCATTGACTTTAGTCAGCTTTGGACAGACCATCATAAAATACCCCAAATAATACAAATCAGGATGTGTACATTTTTCACAGCTGATCTGTGGTTTATAAACTCCTGATGTGGATTATAAAGTGCACAAGTCACAGAAATAAGGTTCACACAGTATTAACACTGAAATGTATTAGGGCTTGGGCAAGAAAATAGAATAGAAGAAATCAGTTACAAGCCAGGGTGTCCTGCACTGGCCAGATGTTTTGTAGCAAGTGCTTACATACATAATTTAACTTGTTGTATAGGGAAAGTATTTTTTTCCATTTCTAACTTGTATGCTTTTACTTGTAGTATACCCACACATGTGATGAAGCTCTAGAGAGGAATATGAGGAAGGAGAGCTACAAAACAGCAGTTGCTGTAAACTCATATCCTTAAGGTAACTTGTTTGGTTGTATCTTTGTCTGTCTATATTAAAGTGCTGGAGGAAGAAATCCGAGTGGAGACAACAGTGAAGGTACTAGGACATTATTATTCTTATTCAACTCTTAGGTCTTATTCCAGCAGACTTTATCTGAAGTTTTATGACATTAATGTTGATTATTATCGACCCCTCCCAAAGGAGAGAGGCAAAGATGGAACTAAGTGATACTGTTTTTCTCACCTGTGGATAGTTGTATAGAAGAGTGGACAGCTGCCTAGAAAATATGCTTACAGTTCTTCAGAAATTGTAGAAGCATCCAGAGACTGCCTTCTCAATCATGGCTCTTAGTGTAATCCTTAGGGCAGGAAAATAATTTAAAGATATAAGGGTTTTTTTGTTTGTTTGTTTGTTTAACCCTATTACAGACCTATCACAC
The DNA here is from genome assembly GCF_000705375.1 of Tinamus guttatus. Next base: position 124,214 of record NW_010585692.1, read on the forward strand.
TCTCCTTCATCTCAAATCTTACATATAACAGCCAGTTTATTATACCTATGTGTTCTTGTGGTAACTTAAATTCTTTTTTCCTTGGTGTTCATCTTCCTTGTCTTTTGTATGCTAAGGTAAACAAGCCCTGTTCAGAAATATCAGTGCTTAATATCTAGTTTCCTTCTGACAGACCTTTGCTGCATCTGTTTCATTTCTAATGAAAATCTAATGCCTTTACACAGGCAAATAATATGCATTACTGCAGATAAGGTCTTATACCAGTAAGACACCACACTTTTACAATAAATGAGTCCCAATAAATGTGTTTATTAGGATATTCAACGTTTACATGTACGGTGATACTCATTCGTAAAAATAAGCCTAACAAATGCCATTTGAAGTACACTCATCTTTGGAGAAAGATGGTGCTATTCATGACCAAGAGAGTTATGAATTCTAACCATTTTTTTTCCAGCTGATTTAAACAATGTTGTTGGCAATGAATCTGCCTTCCAACAGATACATCCTGTCAGTGCTCACCTCAGCACCCAAAACCTTGAAGAGTATAGGCCAGCTGAGTCTTCATCCTCTTCAAAAGAAGTCTTCTTGAGGCTCTCTCATCTCTGTCTGCCTGACTCAAGAGACACAGACTACAGAGAAAAGACAGAGAAGAGGTTAAAAGGGTTATGATCGTCAAAAATGAGATTCTTATGGCTGCTTCGTCTATCGAATTCAAGACCATGGGAAGAGGCCCATGGGAACCTCCTGGCCAGTGTTTGGACTAAACATGTTTCCATTTGGAAGCCACTGATATCTTCCAGTAATGTCCCTCTTGAACAGCAATTTCTAACCAAGAGGACATTTACACCTGGTTCCTCTCAGCCAACAGGGCAGCTGAGCATCTAGATGTTTTTAGCTATGGTTGAGTATAGATGTTTTCCACCTACTTTTCACGAGTATACACACATTCCTAGCTTCCGGTCTTATAGGGACATTTACTTCATTTTTTCTATTTTTTATTGTCAAAGACCTTTTCACTAGATTTTTTTTTTCAGAAAATATTTGTTTTTGCATCAAGACTGAGTCTGTATTTTTCTGTTTTTATTGATTTTCTTTAGACTTTTAATGTAGGCATTTAAGTCACCTATGACTAGAATTAGGTGAACTACACTATTAGTAAGTGCAGCTTACAGGAAAGGAAAAAAAACAATCAAGCTTTTCCACAATTGATTTTTAATTTTGAGACCAAATAGACTTCTTATATCTCACACATCACAGCATTTCATCTTCATTTTTTTGAACTGAACTTTTTCCTAATTGGGCTTTAGTCTCAATTATTAGATATGCATAATGTTAAAGTGTCTGTCTGGAAATTGCTTGCAAGCTGTTTACAATGAGGATTGCTCTGTATTTTCACACATTCATTCATTAAAAGGAAATAAGGATCTTTAGCAATCTTTCCCCTCAAATGCTATTTTTTGAATCATTTGGCCAGCCTGACTTTTATGGTTCACTTTAAGGCAATCTTCTCAGGTGGAACTTTCCATCAATTTCTATTACTTGATGAGGATAGTCATTATTGAATGGTATTGGACTTAAAATCAATATCTAATGGAATCTGCACGTACACAGAGATCTTTCCCCACTCTGATACATGCACTAGGCATGAAGAAACTACAGACTTGCTGAGGAAAATGTCTATGATGGGAAAAGAGTCAAAGGTAATTAAAGGGGGAGAGATTTGTGCAAAGATTGTGTAGCCAAGTTTTGTCAGTAAAGGTGTTTACAAGGTGAATTCTCTCCACTGGGCTGGGGAAAGCTCCCCACATAACTGTGCATGCACTAGAGAGAGAGAAAGACATTTTTGTGTTTTAGGCTGTTTGCACAGGAGTTAGCACACCCATCTTGGGGAATGTTTTGTGTGTAACAATCTTCTTTTGTAGACCAGGTGTTTGGATGGGACTTGGAATAGAGGGTGGCCCTTCTACACATACTCTATCATGGCTGAAGAGTGCATAAAGACAGCAGGATAAAATCTGTAATCTAAGAAGGCAAGTTCAGTGAAAAGCTCTTCACCTGCCAGCACTGCAGTTTATAGGTTTCTTTTTCTTGGGTCAGGGGCTTTATTAGGAAATACTGAAGGGTGAGTACTCTTTAATATCCAGCTGTTAAGGATATGCCTATTTGTAGCATGTAGATTTTCCAGTAAGGGTGGAAATTCAAGAGAAAATGGGAGGAAAAGAATGAATCATCCAGAAAAGAAGCTATGTGTCTAACTGCTACTTTAGATGCTTACACCCAGCTGTAACTCTCAAGGTGCTAGCTTGGGTGAATCCTGGAATCATCTAACTTTTGTCAGTAAAGTGTCTCCATGTTCACATGTCTTCTATGCAGAAAAGCACAGCTTTGAGATAATTTTTATAATATTTTTCGGATGAGGGTCTGGGTCTCATCTTTTAACCAAAATACAAGCTTCAACCAAAACCATAACTTTTCATCAAGAAAGCTAGACAGAAAGCTAGACAGCTCGTGTTCACTTACAGAGCAAAGGTGCTTCCTCCTTGAGTGAAATATTTTGGGCTTTATTCCGAAAAAGAGGATATGTGGCTCCCATATACCAAGTAAGCAGTCTAAACTCTGTCTTACTGGTCATAACACTAATTAGGTTATTCTTTGTAGGAAAAGTACAATCTGTATTAAACACAACTTCAGAGAAGGAATGATGACCTTGAAGCCAGAGGCTAAGAGCAGATGGAGAAGGCAGCTACTTAAGGCAGTAGCTGAAGGCTGGGAACCAATAGAAAACCTCTGGCTATTCGACATACTTTGTCTATGGCAGAGTCTGAGGAAGCCAGGTGGGTAAGGATGGTCAGGCCTCGTTCCTACCCCCTGCCCCTGTCACAATGGGTCACATATAGAGGTCCCCTCACTTTTTCAAAAGGATTTCAACCCAGAACACATCTGAGCTATCAAGCGCATAACTTTTTATAGTTTTTTTTTTTTTTTTTTTTTAAGCTATAGGTTATATCCCATACATTAATTCTTCTTCAAGTAAAATCTAAATGAATTTAATCTGTCTCAACATAATGCAAATGTGCACAAAAGTTTGACTAAGTTTGTTCTATACAGCATCATGAGGCATGTCAGCTGGTGTTTGCTGTTTGTCCTACCATGCTCCTGCTCCTGGGACTGGAGTTTCACTGGTGAGCTGCTATCTCCTTCTCTTCTGTGAACACAGATGAGGTTTCCTGCTTTCTTTGGTTGAAATAGCAGTTCCTAGGTCTTGAGGCTCTGCCCATGTAGAAAGTGAGTTTATTAAACAGGAAGGCAGTCATAATTAAATTCAATATACAAAAGCATATACACGAACATTTATTCTTTCTTATTTTGCTTGCTGTAGGCCCCTCAGTCTCTTTGGAATGGGAATTATTCTGAAAATGCTTAAACAACAAGCTAGTTCCATTGTTGACTGCCTCCAAGTTGTTTTAGCTTCAACCTTTCTATATCTTAGTTTCCTCTGCTGCAAAACAGAAGTAATGTTACTTTTTCTTTAAGATTATTGAGAGACTTATTGTAATTCACAGAACAGTTCTAGTTTCCCTGAGCTACAATTGTTCTGGCTAAAGGGGATGTGTGATTTTCAGAGGTGCTTACCCAGCAATTTATACATCTGGATTCCTGTGAGGTGCACCTTGTTAGGAACCACAGCATGGACACATATTAACATTCAAAACCTGGAAGAAAAGTGTTTTTGCCATTCTTCCTAGACGTTTTAAAGAAGATATGTTTGAAACAGTAAAAAGCAGAAATTTCCTGTATCATGAGACCTGATGGTGAATATCTATTTTTTTAACTAATGAAAGTGCTGCAAAATAATTGATGCTTACATACACTAGGCATTGGATCCTTCTCTTCAGAACGCTTAAATTACACAGGCTGCCAACTATGTTTAAGCAAAGCTCTCATTAATAAGACATCTTTTTAGTGGAATATGCCCCATCATGAAGAAACCTCCATTAATAAGAAACCAATGAGAATTACTGGCATAAGAAATGGTTAAAAGAGGCAGAGGGCAGAAGACAGAATCAGAGAATGCACATAATACCAGCTTGATGCAATTATGCTAACATGAATTTAAAATAAAATTAAAGTTAACAGTTTAAACTGATGTTTGAGGGGTTTTAAAAAGATTTAGTTTCCCTTGGAACCACTATGTTATTTGAGCCACTGTAATCTCAGAGCACACTGCTCATAACTTCTCTCAAGCACTGTTACTACTAGATTGTGCCCACAGGTTAAGTTACAAACGTCTAAAAACCTTAAAATTATTAAACCTAGATTAAAGTGTTCAGAGAATATGGTGTTATTTTAGTCTCCTGCCATATCCTACATTTACTATAAAACTGTTATATTGGCATTCTAATAAAATGTCATAAAGCAAGTATGTAAGGAGGTGTTTTGGGTTTGTTGCAGTCTGATGGAAGCCAAGTTAACATGGCAACCAAAATGTGTAACAGAAACACTTAAATGTTTTTCATAAACTGCAAACCTTGTAAGAGCCTATGAGCACGTTGGCTACTGGGCAGTGTGTAACTGAAGATTGCTGCCATATATTCCTGATGCTTCATCTTATATCATTTCTACTCAACTCAGAACTTAACTATCTGAACTGCATAACTTTATTTCAGTCGCACTCTTACTCACCAAGGCTCACAAGTGTCCCATTGATTCCAGTAGTCTGGAGGCTGAGAGGGGATCTAATCAGTGTCTATAAGCACTTCAAGGGAGGGAGTGAGGAGGATGGTGCTGGCCTCTTTTCACTGGTGGCCACCGACAGAACTAGAGGTAATGGCCACAAACTGAAGCACCAAAAGTTCCACAGGAACTTAAGGAAAAATTTCTTAACGGTGAAGGTGAGAGAGCACTGGAACAGGCTGCCCAGAGAGGTTGTGGAGTCTCCTTCTCTGGAGATCTTCAAAACTTGCTTGGATGCCACCCTGTGCCACGTCCTCTAGGTGACCCTGCACGTGCAGGGGGGTTGGACTAGATGACCTCTAGAGGTCCCTTCCAACCTTAAGCATTCTATGATGATTCTATGATTACTTGAACCTTTGTGAGTGAAGTTGTCATTCTCTGACCCATACAGCCACAGATTTAAATAAAGATTCTAGATGTCAGAAGGGTCCTCAAAGATCTTCTAGTAGGCTGGCCCACATATTTATTTGTTTATTTATTTTTGCAACCCTCACATCTTAAAGTACATATTATCTTGATGCACACAGAAAAGACTAATAGGATTAACAAAATCTATAATATCTGTAATGCCTGAAAAGCAGAATAAACTTCTGTTATTTTTCATGACTGCAATGCACTTGTTCTTTGTTCTGGTACACAAATGTTTCAAAGATCTTTATTTAACTTCATAATAATAATAAAAAAGTATCATTATTAGACCTCACTTGTTGTTCACAAAAATATCAAGGTCCAATGACATCTGTACTGTAGCTTAAAGCTTGATCTCAGAAGAACGGAGGGCATAATTACAAGGAGGATAGAGACAGTCCACCTTGACTAGTAAATCAACTTTCAGGTTTTATACACCTGAATTTGCACTTTATTTGTACTATCAAGGAATAAACAAATTTACTCAGATTCGGTTCTGAGAGAGAGAAAGCATCTTTGTGAAGTTTCTTTCAGCCAAAATGAATTCCAGAACACCTTAGAAGAAGTTAACTGCACCATGGCTATGTTTTTTTTGTCTCAGTATTGAATGGCCCATGGAAAGTATGAGTAGCCCAAATTATATTATTATATAATACAACAGCTTGGAGTGGGAAGCTACTTGGAGGTATGAAGAAATGGACAAAGAAGAGAGCTTCGTGAGGAACACTTGCTAATACTGTTGGGTAGGGGGGTCTTTTGTTCCCTTTAGATGAATGGGGAAGACCCAAGAAGATTTCTATTGCAAGGATCAGGTACTTACAGACCTATCAAAGACGCAAATGATAAAAAATGATATTCATTGGACCAGAGGGTCATGCAGTACTCTTTGCATCAAGGTTTGTGCAGCCTGGAGAAAACAGTGACAAAAACACAACATGGAGACAGACACCTCTGTGATCTGTAACAGGAGATCTTAAACTACAGAAGGATGTCTAGAACTGAGAGAAAGAGAGAAGGGGGAGGGGGGAAGAGAGAGAGAAAGAGAGAAAGAGAAAGAGAGAGATAGAGAAAGAAAGAGAGAAAGAGACAGAGAGAGAGAGAGAGAAAGAGGGAGAGAGAAAGAAAGAGAGAAAGAGAGAGAGAAAGAGAGAAAGAGAGAAAGAGAGAAAAAAGAAGCTCAGAATGAATTTAATCCCAAATATTTTCTGCACAAAGCAGAAAAGAAAAGATATTAAAACTTGCATCTGCAAAGCCAATCATACCACATCACCAAAATAGAAGTAGCCTTAACAATATTGATAGAAGAAGCACATTATAAAGGCAAGGGAGAGTCTTCTTCCTGTGAAAACTACTGCATATTTTTCCAATCAATCAGTAGAAAAGATCATTTGGAGTCCCAGATGGGCTTCAGGCCCTTCTGGAAATTAGCAATGAATGTGAAGTGCGACATTAAAGCCTGAATGATTGTAACAGGGAACTCAAGTTTGCTAGTTAGCACTGATGGACCTAGTGCATTCTCTGGAGCATTAATAGTTAAAGCGCATTTTCACTCGAATCTCATGGACGTTTCTGTTGGTACAGCTGGCAGAACCTGTAAGACTCCTTATTGTCAAAATATCTTTGTTTCATGAACCATGAACCCTCTGCTGATATAGCTGGTAGAACTCACCATGAGATAAGTGATTATGGTTTATGAAATTACGGTTTACTTGAAAGGTCTTTTAGCACAAGGCCTTATTATTCCCAAGAGAGAGTAAGATATGGGTCAAAGTAATTTCAATTTTTTGCTAGTTCATAAGACAGACAGTGTAAGTGCCATGGCAGGAAGCAGATGTGATTCATGACATGTTGAATGTTATAGTTGAGAGTGCTTACAAGATGTGGTAGCATGGAGAGTAGAGGCAAATAAGAATAAGACTTTGAGTGAGCAGTAAACAAAACGCTACTGCCAGTGTTTGCAGTCTTTGAGATGGAAGTTTGATTTAAAAGTCTGATCAAAAGTTGATTAAAAGGTAAACAGATACTGAATTTTATAGAAACCTTACAAAAATGTGGATCATTTTTGCATAGAGTTGGAAGAGAAAAGATTCTACCAACAGCACATATTTTTCAATATCAGAAATCTTGGTGCCTGCTCCAGGATGAACTCAGACCCGTCAATGTTTACATAATTAAGAGAACTCTTCCACAGTTTATAGTAGAATAGAAGTTGGAAATATAATTTCCTTTTTTGAATCAGGTGGAATATAGATTTCCCAATATCCTTCAGGTTCCTTGTGACAGAGTTATTTACTTCTTTAGGTTCATAAGAATAAGAAAATTGTTAGCATGAAAATCCTTTCAAAGAAAACTTCATGAAAATGTCTATGCTTCTGGAGGCATGTTTTATTTGGACAAATCAATGTTTTCAAGTAAAATAAGAACAGCCAGGTGGAATATTTTCTTGTTGATTAATTTGGATTTTAGTAGCAACCAAAAGAAATAGATATTGTCATGAAAGTGGAGTCTTAGAATTAAACTGCAGATTTCAGAAACATAAAATGAACCTTCTTTGTGAAAAGAATGTGTGAAGCACACTGGGAAATGGTTATTATTTTAATGAAAATAATATTATATGATTTCATTAGAAAAATTTAACTAGAGCAAAAAGAGCTCGGCAGTTTGTTAATTCCGCAGTCTAGATAATTACCCAGAGAATTCTGTCTTCTCCTGTTCTTACAACTGAAGAGCAAGACAACATACCAACCTTCATCCCAGTGTGCAAGCGACTTTTGATGGAATAATATGGTTTCAGCTGTATTTCAAAGTAACAGAAATGTCCTTTCGGTGAAGTGTTATTATAGAATTAGAAAGCTCAAAGAGACTTCATACAGCTATCTAATGTATACTTTTGCCCTAAGCAGGATCATCTATACCTATGTTGTGTTGAAAGATATGAGGTCATGGAGATTTTACAACCTTCTCTGGGTAAGAAACACTGACAAGACCACAAAGGACCATACACAGATTTTTCACTTTTTTTTTTTTTTTTTTTTTTCTTGGCTGCTACAGAAAGTCTTCTTCTTCCTCGGGACCCACATGTCCTTTCTATTAGGAAGATTTTTTCCATCAGTAATCTTTCTTCACACTTATTCTTCCATATGTTGTCTTGTGCCTACTTTGGGGACTTTGCAAGTTGACTAGAAATCTAAGATATCCAGGATCTATTAGACCAAGAAAAAGGAAGATTGAAGGAGAAGCTTCTAGAGCTGGCAAGAAAAAAAAAATACTAATTCAGTTTAGTGGAAATGCTCCAGGGAGATTTGGCCCAGCGTTGCCAAATTTCCAGTATGGTCCTATAACCACTCCTGTAAACTCAGCCTTCCCATTGCTCATCAGGCAAGGACTCCTTTGGAATATCAGCCTTTGAAAATCTTTGGATATACAGGAACCAGTCATAGAGCCTATTTTGGACTGTCTTGACTTCAAGATTTCCAGGCTACTTCTGTATGAGTCAGCTAAACTTGTGAAGGCTTGAACTGAGGTGTTTTCCCATGATCATACACACTGCTTAAATGTTGCCAAGGTTCTGGCCCATTCTAATGAGAGCCCTCCCAGACTGTGCCCGGTCACATTTTGAAGGATTTTATGGGGCAGGAGCTGTTCACAACTGCATGTACTAATTATGGGGAAATCAGCCTTATGGCGGTAAACTGAACCATGACACTTGATGTGACAGATCCTTGCACAAAATTATTTATCACTAGAGATACAGCTACAAGTTTAAGGGTCTCAATAGTCCAACAGGGCTCAGGCATAGGTGCTAGAAAACTGACAAAGAAAAATGACTGGGTTATTATAGCATATCACTCTCTTTAAGTAGTTCTTCAGGTTTCGCACCATCCAATGTAGAACAAAAATGGGTGCCTCAGAGCAAGATGCAGAATGCAATTGCAGAAGTAATGTAGTTAGTAGCTGGGTTAGTAATAGTATGAGGTTTAATTTAGATTACCAGATTACATTTCTAAGGTTAAGCATTGTAAATAGCAACTGTAGTTAAATAAGAGGATAACCAGGATATAACAATAGACCTCAGAGTGAGGGGTTCTACCTTAAGTTCAGACCCAGTTTAACATAGTAGTTCTGAATTCTGCCATGAACAGACACATTTTGCAATAGATAACTTTATAGCACATACACGGTGGAGGGCCTTTCACATAAAAATCTTGGCAGCACCCTCATTAAAACTGAATGTTACCAACTTGGATTCCTTCCCCTGTATCAACTTTTAAAGCATTGTTTCATGGGGAACGAAACTCAGTCTCTCAGGTAACCAATTCCCAAACCACTTAGGTCTTTATAGGTTAAAACCAACACCTTGAACTCAACCCAGAAATGTATTGGCAGCCATTGCAGATTTTGGAAACCTTTTTTTATGTCCTCTCTGCATGATGCTCCACTTAATAAACAGGTGGTTGAGTTGTGCACAAGAGATTCAGTTGCCAAATGGTCTCAAGATGTAGCGTCACACGGAGTGTATTACAGTAATCTAACCTTGTGGTAAGAAAAGTATGATAACTTGAGCAGGGACCGCATGTGACAGGAAAGGTTGTGCTCCTCTTGCCAAACATAGCTGGAAAAAAACCCTCTTGGCTGGCTGCATCTGCTACCACAGCATCAATAAGCTGCCCAAGATCTATATGCTCCAGGACCTGTGTGCTCGATGGGAAGCTGGACCTGCGTTCTGAAATAAGGCTTTGGATTCTCTATTTTTCTGGAGTAGGAGACTGGAAATTATGTGACAGATTCACTTAAATTAAATAATAGAGGTTTTCATGACTACATGTAAAATGAACAATGTAGTTTGTAATGTAGTCCTCATGTTATTTATTCTGATACTAAACAGAATTTTATACTGTTCCTACAATTTCCATTTGGAATGTGCTTACTATTTTGAATTCATGAGAGTACAAGTTCATCACAGAAGCAGGAATATGTGAGGTTTGGGAGAATGAGTGTGGGCTGCTGAAGTTTGGGAGAACAATGATGTAAATTGCAGCATTATTCTGCTAGCAGGCAGCTACTGCTAAATTAGTCAGCGATGGAATAATTAAAATGTTGACACCTAAATAGTCACCTTGACATTTCAGAACTCAGATGCAGTCTAAGTGAAGAAATTTTGCTGGAAAACAGGATTGCATCAATGCACTTTAACATTTTATCCATCACTGAGTGGTGAAAACTTCACAGGAACAGACATCTGGGATGACAGGAAAAATCAGATTCTTCAGCAGATTATATACCTAAACAATCAGGAGAAGTCTAGATACTGGTTTATCGCAAAGCTAAGAATAGAGGATCTGTTGATTATCATTATCAAAAGAGGGTAAATTCCTGAAATCAGTAGAGCCATCAACTCACCTATAGCCCTTGATAGTTTATTGTAGACTGTACTTCTCATTCTTGTGTATGTGTAAGCTTCTAATAGTAACTTCCCCTAGATTTCTCTAGTAACTTCCTTCTGGCTATCTTGAATAAATAAGGATGTAAAAATAAACAGATTTCTACCTAATTCAAATTTAATCTGTCTCAGTGGCATCACTGCAATATTTTTAGCTTGTGTCTCTTTCTTTTAAGGGATAAAATTAGTCATATAAAACCTTATGAACAAAAAGAATATCCCTATCCCTAGAGCAAAGGGAATATTTGTTGAAGTATTTAACAATGTAGGAATGTACATTTCACTTGCCTAAGGCATTTAAGCATCAATATGCCTACTTCCTGTTGTTTTTTCCATGTACTTTGTATAATGAATATGCAAACAAATCTGTAAAATATAATTTCCACTTTGTTTTAATCAAAATTCACTGAAGAGGAAAGTTACTATAAAAGCATTGTATAAGCCCAATATAGTAACATAAATTATATGTACTGTCAGTTAAGTGCTTTTATCCACACGGAAAATGAACTGTAGCAGATGTATAGGTCTCTGTTTGTCCAGTAAAATATCTATCCAAGGAATCATTTAATAGATATTACTACATCATTGCCTCCACTCCCAAGGAAGCCCCTCATTTGCAGGAAAGCTATTTTTGTACTAGTCCAGATTTCTTCAACTTCTGTACCTGGTCGTAGCGTGGATGGCAGCTGAAATTGCCATCAATAGAGCTAACTGCAGGGTGCTTTGATAATCTCAGTTTATTCTTTTATTGCTTTAAGCAGTGGTGAAAAACAGGATTTGCATGTCATTTTTATTATAATTTGGTTTCCTGTTAAGGTTAAAATAGCTTTTGAAACTGCAGTTTATCCACTCGTGAACTAGAACAACGTCTTGTAAAACTGCGCTGGGTTTACACTAGTCCCCCTTATTTGAAACACATGCAGAAGCTTATGGTTGTGATCTAGGATTAATATTGTTATAGGCTGGGCTAAATCTAGTTGGAACTGCTGGGTGTGACCACCACTCTTCATTTAAGATAGTAGAAACAGGCTCATTTATGAAGTGATAGCAATATTCAAACTGAAACAAAGGCACACCCAAGGCCACTAAGGAATTTGAACTATCTTGGAGGAAGGCTTTGCTGGATATTTTTCAGAAGGTTATGAGTGTATATGTATTTGTGTTTTTGAGAAAGAGACAAAAACAGAAGAAGAAAAAAAAAGAACAAAGAAAGCACAGTGAAGCTTACATTAGGAAGCATCTTGAGTCAAAACAAAGGTAAAAGATGACTTTCTATTTCTCTCTTGTGCCATCTGCTTACTTCCCTCTACAGATTCCTTCCTTTCCTCTGGATTTGATCACTTGATTTGGTTTTGTTATTGAAGTTATGTGGCAGTACCCTCAGGCATACCAGTATGTTAGTTAGTTAGTTAGTTAGCTCTTTGTTCACATGCTCTGTTAAATCTTACTTCCAGGACAGCCAGCTAGTGTCTGCTCTCTCCCCTGCACCAGAGCTGTCCATAACCAACATACTAGGAGGCCTTTCTGCTCCTTTTTCATCCCTGCCTGATCCAGCTTGGAGCTGGAAGTCTTTGCCCTCCCTATGGAGGAAGCCTCTCCTTGATGCTTTTCCCTGATTTTTTTTTCCCTCTTTTTTTTTTTTTTTTTTCCTTTTTCTTTTAGTTCACTGCTGGGAATTTATGCTCAGATGTTTATCCATTACAAATCACTGGCTTAGGTGCTTCTTTCGTTTTCTGTAAACATGGTTTACTTGTGTTGAAAACCATTTAATTTGCCTGCGGTTGACCAAATAATCCAAACTATTCATTGTAACTGAATTATTCTCTTAATTATTATCATTCTTCTTTGCCTACATCATCTTTAAACATTGTATTCCTCCAGCCAATAGAAAATAACATTGAGGACAAGATGACCTACAATTAAATATTTTAGGACTCCATCAGATATATCTCACAATTGAAATATCCACAACCATCCACAATTCTGTGGATGTGTTTGTATGTCTGCTTAGCCAGACATACAGAACGGTGGATTAAATGGAACAACATTAAATTTAATGGAGCAACATTTAATGGAACAACACTCTGAATGTACAAAATATATTCCTCAGTCCAAGTAGAAGATAGTGACATGTCGAATACCATACAGAGGTCTACGAAGTCAACACCGTAGTGCTGAAACTTTTAGTTTCATCAAAAATATATATAAAAAAAACAGATAAGATCTGCTTTCATTAACCTATGTTCACTGGCATTCATTATATTGTTCTTTCATTCCTTATTAAGTAAATTATAAATGACCCACTGCAGTATTTGTATATGCCAGGCTCATATGCTTGTAGTTAACCTTTCATGATATTACCACAACTTTAGCTTTCTTTCAAACATTTTTTTCAGTATTCCAGACAGCTTGGGCTTCTTGTCTTTCCAATCTCGGATGTGATATCCTCACCTATGGATTTAATATCCTCCTGTGTTGCTGTAGAACTGGAGACTGTTCTAGCGATATCCTTTCATAAGGACAGTGCCGCTTTGGGAATACCAAGCAGAAATATTCTTTGAACATTTTGCTTTCTCTGAGTTAGTAGTAGTAGTAGTAATGCTTCCAACTGCATAATGGCATGGACACTGACAGGTTTTGTTTGGTGCTATTACAATTCTCTGATTCGGTTGAGTGCATGTTCCTTCTTGTATCCTTTGTCTTCTTTCATCATTTTTGCTACAGTTGCTTGTCTAATACATATGCTTTGCTGCTGGATTTTACTCTATTTCTCTTCCTTATAATTACTTTTTATTTGTCTATTTGTAATGCTACCATGATTTCTCCTCCCCGTTAAGTCATTTTATTTTATCACCCTTGACATTTTATGCTGTCTGGGCCTGTGAATTTGTGATAAGAGAGACAAAGCCTTTCTAAACACTTCATCATTCTCCCCTCCGTCCCTCGCCCCACCACCTGTATTTTTTTTTTAATTGTTTTCTGCAGTTGATTTGCACTCATTATACTTGACAATTTTGTAATTAATCCCTCTGATGCACTGGTCAGATACACTAACAGTATGCATTTTAATTGGTGGCACATCTTGTCTTTTTTTTTTTTTTTTTTTTTTTTTTTTCTTTTGTGGTCTTTAGGGCATTTGGAGCCAGACTTAAACACAGTTCAAGATGTGAGTATATTGCATTTATTCAAAGTCATACAGAGGTTTAGTATTTTACTTTCCTTCTTTTTACTCTGAATGTCACAATTTCATTTTAAATAAGTTGTATCTTGATCCTTCTCTCCCTCTAGCTTTGGATTAGGTCCTCTCCACCTTTCCTTCCAAGCACACAGATCTTCACCCTTTCCATAGCTAGATCTGTTTTTAGTAATGGCAACACCAGTGCTGAGACACAACTATGAGCTCTTGGTGGACCCGGTTGACTCCAACCAGAGTTATTCACATCATTTCCGTGTTCCAGAAGCAGGATACACTGGCACTAAGGCAGGTTCTGGACAGAAGTAGCACCAGTCCAGCAAAGTTTTTCCCTCTGGGCTCCCTGCTGCGTTCTCAAGAGCAGGGTTCCCTTCAGGGGGCAGGAAGGTCTCACCTGGAAATCTGATTCTGTGGAGACACTCTGGTGCAGCTGCTGCTAAAATACATAGTAAAAATTGAGCCTTGACTTCAGGTTTTGAAATGTTTTGCTTTAATTCTCACCCTAGTGATTTTAGCTTACCCATCATCAAGACCACCATAGAGAAATAATGATTAGGAAATGGAATATGTGCCAGGAAAGCATTGCTTTATTAACCTCATATGTTCTGGGCAAATGCCAGGTCAGATAATTATATTCCATGCACGATAAATTCTCCCTGTGATGCCATGTATGTAGATGCTAAGGGGCAAAATCATGCTGCTGATTTAGGTGATTATTATTATTATTATTATTTAAAAAAAAATCATAACCAAATGGATTATCCAGCTTGAAAAAGCAGTTATGTAGGTTATTCACAACTTCTATTACTCGGTATGAGGTTATACACATCCCATGCAATTCAGATCAAAGGCACTTTAGGAGTGACGTAATTAGAGGTATTTTTCAGGTTACCACTAACTGACAGAACAGTTCATTCTGCAGAAAAAACTGTTTCCTCCTCCTATTTTTTTCTTTTCTTTTTCTTCAGGAAAATGTCCCAGAGTAGCTCTGTCAGTAACAAATATCCTCTAACACATAGTATGTCCCAAACTCTCAGGGGTCTGTCCTGGCTCCCAGTTGGTAGCTAAAACGATTATCATTTATTCTATTTGGATATTATCATTAAAGAGGTTCATTTTTATTCATTATTTTATTTCACAAGAGCTTTGCATATGTTCTGCATTAACATTCCAGTGTTGCCCAGTAAAAATAGTTGGCTACCTGCCCACTTTTTAAAGTAAATTTTTGGTTTACTATTTTTTTAAATTTGGATTTCTAATTATAGTTAGCTCTTCATAAATAGTTTAGCAGGGCTGGGGAGAGTGTTAAGTGCTGCTTTTCTGAACCTTTCCTCCTTAATAAGTAACCATAACCTGGCTCTGACACACCTCAGTTATTCAAATTCCTACAAAATCCAATATATTTTTGTAATTTCCCTTTCTTTGTTCTGGAGTCTTAGGTTTTCTCCCTGAACTTTCTAAGAGGAAACATCCCTCCTACCCTTGACCCCAGTAGCAAATCTTTGTCCTTCTCTCGCCTCCCACCAAATCTGCTAGTGTCTTCAGCTGGACCTGTGGGCCATCCGCTGGAGAACTGCAGCTACTATGTCATCAGAGAGCTATTCTTTGATGATGTGGTCAGCCTTGCTATGGTTTCTAGCAAGCCAGTCTTGGCAGGTTCATCTTGCCAATGCGCCAGCTCATACAGCTGTAATTATAATTGAATCCACAAAGCCAGATTTAGTCTTCCAAGTACATATATCAGCCCTGGTTACTGCAGTTTTCTGCTCCTTAAGCATATTTAATTTACAAACTACTGTGCATGTTTTATTTCCAGTGGCTTTTGAGATGTGCAGAAGGGTGTGTGTTTTAGGACCAGAGATCTGAAAACCTAAGCAATACACACATAATAGACAGGGAAAAAAAATATTATGGCAGGCAGGGGTAGGAAATGAGAACTTAAGAGTTTTAGGCACTAACTTTTCAAATGACCACACCACCACCAGTTGAGAACCCTCGTTCCATAGGCGAGATACATCTGTAGCTTTAATGCCAGCTAATTTGCCAGGATAAATATCTCTCTTCCTGGGGATGACCATAGTGTGAAAGTACAATAATATGTGGTGATGAATCATGTCTTGAAGTTCTTTTTTTTGGGTGTAAGTACTTCTGTGTGGCCAGCAGGAAACACCACAAGATAAATAAATAAATAAAAATAAAGCAACAAAAAGACTCAAGGGAAAAAAAAATCCAGAACCCTGGAACTCCCTTAAAGTTTTACACTGATATCCTTACTGAGAAACTTATTCCTCCTTACAGCTTTCAGCAGATGCTGAGGAGCAAACCTTGCCACTCACTGGTCACTGGTCATACACCTTTTCTGCGCAAGTCAGTTGCATGATTGTTCACCAGTTTCTCTTGTGATCACTGAATCTTCAAAGTACTGAATCCTGATTGACCATCTATAGAAAATAGATTTTTTCCAGTGTCCAAAAATCAGTTAATCAGTTGATATAATTTATGTTGTTATTGAAAGTAACAGAGACAATTAGTCAAAAATAAGGTTTTATGAGAGCGGAATGAGATGTGGGGGAAAAAAAAGGGCAGGGGACGGGACAGGGGAACAGGTGAAACTATCATCTGGTCAAAATCTGACATGAACAGATTTTGGAATATTTGATTCAGATATTTTGATATATTATTTCATTGCAGCTGAAGGTCTTCAAATACCCTTTCTCTTCTATATAGTGACTGTTCAGTCAAGACAGTATTTCTCATGATGTTCTATGCCTGAGGATGCCCATAAGAAGAAGCCTTTTTTTTTATATAAGGAAAAAAATGTAACAGTTCTTCATGAAGAATATAGCTCAACCAGGAACTAAATTTAAGTTAAGCTTAAATGCATGTTTAAATAAGACCAACAGAGGAAATGTGGAAATTTAAGGCAATCACATGAGGGGGCAGAATAACATTTTGGAAGCCCTTATTTCTTTGATGTTTAACCAATGGTTTCCTTCTATTTTTTTTCTGTCTATCCCAACTAGTATTGCTAATAGATCTTTTCAGAGCATTTCATAAGGAATCAGGTGAATAGAAAGAAGAGGAGAATATCATTACACATAAACAGTAGCTGTTCAAATTTTGGCACGCACAGTAGAAACCAAGTGCAACTCTAATACCAATCTTCTAATTAAAATTTTAAAAGAATTATATATATATATATAAAAAAATTGAGGCAGCATTGTAAGACCTAGGCTACTATTGTCTGAAGTCCCAACAATGTGTTTCAGAAATTATTTTTCTTTAACAAAAGTAATAAACCATTGCTTGACTCCATTCTGCTAGGACAAGACAACTAACATGCTGTGTGAGGACAAACAGACATGATTTTTTTATATATATAAATCTAGTAAATCTATTAAAATGATATATGAATCATCAGCTATACTGAGGAACTTTTTCTGGTGTCTGAATCGGTAATTTCATAAGGAGTTTATTTAGAATAATCTACCAACCCTTTAGGTTCCATAAACAATAAAAAAAAAAACACTTAAACCTTTTTACTAATTGATAGATTAGGCATGAACCATGAAGTTCTGTTTCAAGTTATAGGTAAAATAGCTTCATGAAAATGTAAGCGCCTGTTGCTCCTCCTCGCTCCTTAAATTCAGTGTTTTTCTTATCTTCACTTGCGAACTCCTCTAAGGAGAGACTTTCTTTTCATGAATGCTGAAAAGCACCTACTGTCATCTCTAACAACAAGGATGATGAGTCAAAAACTGTCTTTGACAGAGAATTGCATGCACTCTAGGGAAGAGATGTTGGAGAAAAAAATAAAGGAAGAAAATAAAGACATCCCAGTCTCCTTCCCAATCCTAATTCAGCATCTAAAAATATTGACAACTTTAAGGCTAATGATTTTAGATACAAATGCTAAATTAGTGGGCCATTAATATGTAAATTTACAAGTCTAGTAAAAAGAATAGAAGGAAATTACACTGTTAGGATTGGGATTTGAAGAGTACAGAGGGATGGAGACTCTGTCCAACCTCTGAGCATAATGTGGAGGCAGGAAGCTATGGGATTTCCTGTCATCCTTTGCTCTGCTGGTCTTAGTCATCCTTACCATTCTAACTTGACATATGCCCAATCCTAGCATGTTCTTTCAATCTGTCTTAATGGACCATGACACTATCCAAAATATTCTAATATAGGGACATCAGAAATATCTTTCTCTCACTTCACTCCCTGCGTATTACACTGTTTCCTAGCACAGGCTTTTCCTGTACATGCAAGCACCTGTGGAGGAAAGTCTCACAGACCTGTCTCGCGGAGGCTGATAATCTCCTTATGTATGAGCTACAACACACAACTGTCTTTTTTATCCACTGAAAAGAGACCGGGCTGACAGAAAAGATCTCAGTCGAAACATTTTGCTTCTTAAATTTACTTAGGAAGTGTAGGACAGAGCAGCAGTCACATTTCTTCTAACTATCCAACTACAACCACTGGTAAAAGATGGTCTTTTCACTCCATATACTAGCAAAGGCCTGTGATTAAACCTGTTGAAACATCCTTTTTTAATATTTTTTTCACTGCCACTTCTATGTACAATACGATTCTCCATTGTTACAGTTCTATCCATAGCATATTATGCTTCATCTATGAAAATTTTAGTATATTTGCAGTTTTAGAGAAAATACAGACACATTTCAAACTTTAAAAGGTTTTCACCTTTCCTGTCTTGAACGCCCATTCAACTGTGGCAGATATCAAGATGTTTTGAAGATTTTTCTTTAACATGCATCTGACTTACTCTAGTTTTGTAACAGATGAATTGCACTTATAAGCTTCAGTACCTGTGCAACTGTAATGTCTTAGCAATTTCATAATGAAATTCATATGGAATTTAGCAACCCAAGCCAGATATGTGTCAGAATCTTTAACATGTTCCAGTTGCATGAAATACTAATTAAAGGCACTCATTGTTAACTGATATAAATAGTCCCCACTTAGCCCATTATAGGTATGGGTTGTAAAACAAACAATTATGTGACAGATGATACATGTTAACACAGAGAAATTCTGTAATGACATTTCTGTAACACTGTAACCTCTTCAACCACCATGTGTTCTACATTATAGGCTAAAGGGGGTGCTGATTGCAAAGGTGACGTACTTTCCAGTTTGTGACTTTTCTTCTAAGAATAGAAATGCCTTAGAGCACCTCTGAATGATTTACATTACAAATTTAGTTCAGGCAATGAAATCATTAATGCAGGCTTGATTTTAACTGCTACATGTGTTTGCTATTCCATGCACTAGTGCCAAACCATTGAATATGCCTACCTACCAAACAGCACCCTACCTAGAAACTGGGAAATCCAAGAAAAGGATTGTCTCCTATTTAGCATTTCTTTCATCTAATATCCATTTTCCCATCGTACTGCACTAAGAATAAAGCTATTTGGACCAAATAGGAAATTGGCTTTGAAATGTGTGCCTTTTTTTTTTTTTTTTTAATATGCCATTAAAACTCCCGGCTAATCATAGAATAGAAGTAACCTCCTGGCATTTGGATAAGATACACAGATTATTCAATTAGTCAAAAAATGGTGTCTGCCTTTCCACTAGCCAGCATATTCCTGTAACATTAGAAGCAGGTGGCCTCCTTACTCAAAGAATAAACATGCAGAAGTTGCCTAGTGCATTTGCCTTGCCAAAAAGCATGCATTCTCACATCTGTGAAAGTGCTATCCTGTATTTAACCCTTGCAGCTGTAGCAACGGTTCCCCTCCCCCTGCCCCCAAAAAAAAGAAAGAAAAAGGAAAAACAAGATACATATATCATCAGTTGGTACCTAATGAAAAGATGATCAAATTCAGCTATGACTTTCATAAGGATCTGCTAAAGGTGGTTTTGGGATAACTGAGCAATAAAACAAAACAAAATAAACAAACATACAAAACCAAACGTATTTATACACTTATTTAAACGCTTGTTTAAGACTCAAAAACCTACTTTTTGACATTTACTTTTAAAAATCTTGACCTTGGTGGACAAGACAAAACCACCCAGTAGCAGAGATTTGCCTCCAAAACAAAACTGTTTCAGTAATATATGCTTAAGCAGGACCAAACCCAGCTGAGCTATAACATGTACAAGACAAAACCAAAACTTTTTTTGGTTTAATATGATTTATTTGTTGCAGCAAGTGAAAAAATAATAAGTGCAATAGAGAATGAATGATGCAAATCTTACACATTAAGAGAAGTATTCTTGTCTTACTTCACAGCTAGAAATTGTCCTTAATGAAAAGCCTCATGCTCACCAAACTTGTCCTGGGAGAAACTTTTTATCTAGATCTCGATCCTTTTATTTATTTTTTATTATTATTTTTTGGCTTAGAGCTACTTTCTGATAAACTGTGAAAAGTCCTTTGAGGGACCTCACCCAGACCACAGTGATTTAAAGCCTTTCCAAGTCCATTGGGTTGTCTTCTCTGACTCTACAGGCTCCACCTATTCAATTCTAGCAGAGAACAGAAAATAACATTTCAGTTCATGTTTTAAACTCAAAAAATAAGATAACTTTAGGCAAAATTGTGCAATAATTGCAATACCAGAAAGTAAGAAGTCAAATGTAAGGAGGTTACAATTCAAAGATGCCTAAGCACTCAGAAAGATTGTGAATAATACTAATATGGCTAACGGAAAAAAAAAAAAAGAAAAAAAAGTTAACACCATTTTAACCTCTGCCCAATCTGCCACCTTCAAACAGACCCACCTGAAATTTTAACCAGCCATCAGCAGTCTAATCCCAGAATGCATGTTTGCTTCTGGAACTTTTGAAGCCACTTGGATAGGATCATTTGAATGATATTACTGTCCAAAAATGGGAATGTTCTCACTCTTTGGACTATTTCCTAACCCTTTTTTGGGTTTTTAGAACACAAAAATGATTTACCCTAGAAATGTCAAACTTACTTTATTCAATGCTTGCTTGGCAAAAAGACATGCCTTTGGAGACTGTTAGATGGCTTAGGTGGGTAGTTGTAAAGTTATTGTTAGTTTTTTTTTTTTTTTCTACATCCATGGCATATAGTACATGGCCAGCTCATGTTAATATATACCTGTTGGGTAAATGTGTGGTTTATAAAGACTTGATCCAAAGGCCATAGAAGTCAATGAAAGGACTTCCCTGCCTACAAATGAGCCTGGACTCAGACTGTAAATGTAAATCACAGGACGGAGGAGAATCTTTCACAGAAAGGGAGAGTCACGTCTCCTGCAGTGGTTCAAGTCTTCATGTGCAGAGAGAGCAGAGACGACGGTGAGAGTACACCATGTCTGTGAAACACAAGTATGCCATGGCCCAAAGGGCAGAAAGGAGAAATGGGATCTTGGGAAAGGAGAACCAAGTGACTTCAAAATATTTATTTGAAGAGTAAAAGCTCGTGCTAATTATATTTATTATGTTTACTGCCTCAAGCAAATAAGAACCATATCATCCATTTCTGATGCTCTATATGTATACCCCCCAAAAAACATGTCCATGTCCATTATGTATATAATCTATATAAAGTCATATCCTTGTAAAATTAATCTATAAGTGTTCACTTGTTCTTGAAAAATACGAATGTATTTCTCAGACCAGATCTGTCTAGTATGAGTGTGTATGTTGATGTGGGGACTCTAATAATCACCATACCCAACTGTGGAAGGAAATAAGCTGTAGCATCAGGTCATCCTCAAATCCAACTCCATGCCCAGACCAGTCTCATCCTGCAAGAGTATGTACGTGAAACACCCTGAGAGCCTCTGTTATCACCTACCTGCAAACTATTTCTAGGGCCTCCTTCCTTCAGCTCTCTGAGACATTTGCATGGATCTTGGTTGTAAGAATATTTTACTGGGCAGCTGGATGGGTCAGGAAGGTCGTGCAGCCACTATTGAAAGAACACATTTGATCTAGTTTCAGGAGCAAGGTGGATGTCTGCAGAATCAGGCTATGAAAAATCCTCACAAGATCCCTTCACTCTCATCTATCCCTATGAAAAGCAGGAATACTTTTGCACAGAGCCTAAGCTTGCAGTCTAGCTTGTTGTATATCTACCAAAAAGTACGTATCTGCCTGGGCAAATTTTGTGTTTTGCTATGGGTGTGTGAAGTCTAGCAGTAGCTAGTTCATAGTTTGCCACTCAGAGTTGAAAGTTCATCAGCCACCTGTGTAACATCTCTCTCTTTTTTGGTTTGAATGGGTGTTGTAGGAAAGGTGTGTTTGCTTTTTCTTTTTTGGTAGGACTAAAAATGGAACGGAGCGTTGTCTGTGAGAAACTTGTTTCCTAGTGTAGAGAAGTAGCCAGCTGGCAGCCAGATGGCATCACGCCATCAGGAGGTCAAAGGCCATTGGACAACTGTGTGGGATTTGTTTCTCACTCAATGTGTTTGGTTTTAAAATCATTTATTTCTGGAGTAAGTCATAGATATGGAAAGGGTTTTACCTAGGGGATGGTTGTTTCCCCATCCAGTTGAAACCACAAACGGACAGAAAGCTGGTTGTCAGCCAAAGTGAAAGGCCAAAGGCAAATTGTCCCATATTTATCCTTTACTGGGTCAAAACTCAAAAGCTGGACACTGACGGCAGTTCATAAATATTTCACTGATCCAATCAACACATGAGATATAAGGACATTGCATGTCAAGAAACTTGTTGACTCTTGCAGAGCAAATAGCCAGCTGGCATGGATACCATTATTGCCCTGTCAGAGCTGAAAGGCTAGAGACTAACGGTGCCAGACTTGTTCCTGGTTTCTCTAAAGTAACACAGGAATCATGTTTATATTTTGATTGTGCTGTGGCGTTGCCTGTGATCCCCCACTGACCATGGGATCCTGGCCTGTTCGTAAGAGGAGACTGAATTCTCCAGAGAAAAACACTGCCTGAAGGTTTACAATTCCTATTTCATTCAGGTTTCCCATTCATCTCTCATATTTTATCCTCTCTTGTGCTTGAAAGTGCTTTGAGAGTCATCAAGAGATGCTTTTTGTATTGTGTATGGAATCTGATCCCATTCTGTCAGGCTGTGGGTCTGGCTCTGCATAAATATTGACAGGCAAAATATCCCATATAAGAGCTCTTGTATACCACGCAGCTGAGGACCACACCCTGATGAACTAAGTTCCCTTTCTTAGGACCAGTTGATCAGACAGCTGGTTCTGAGAAGGTCAGTGAAGGTCTGTGTCACCTCCTTGTGTACATGTGAAAGGGTTAAAACTTCAAACATCTACCTCTTGTTTGAGACAGGAGATAAAACAGCCAAGAAAGAATCAGCTATATGCTTTCCACAGAACATGCCAGTAGACAACCTTCTGGCTCTTGGTCCTTAGGATGGCTCCCTGCCCAGCATCCTTAGTGATCCAGAAACACAATGTTTTCACAATACCTGAAGCAGTACAGACAAATTTAGATTCTGATCTGTTTGGCAGACTGCCTGCAAAGGGCTACAAGCATGCCAGCCAGTCTCCTGCGACCAGCTCCTACTCCTGGAAGGCAGATTTGCTTCCAAAAAGCATGGATCCTCTAAGGAGATGAGTTGGGGAAGGCAGGGGGGAAGGTTCACAATAAAGCATGGCAAAACCAATCTCCCTGCAGATAACTCTATTCCACGGCTACCCAGACCATGACACAGAAAGTTTTCAAATGCATTGTGGTGGTTCATGTCACAGTAGTTTAAGAAATCATTCTCTCCAACTGTCTGATGGAGGTTTCCTCCCCAGCAACAATGGTGGCAACAGAACAGTTAATGCATTTGTTTCCACTGCCTTTGACTGTCTGGTATATCAATTTAAGTCACGGCTGAGCTCAGTTTATGTTAATGAGCCTGATGAACTTGGGTAGCTGAGGAGGATGCTCTGCTGTTGTTGCTTGGGGAGGAGCAGAAGGATGGACAGGTGGGAGATAGAACATCTCTATTCACCTCAGTCTATCTTGTCAGAGTGTAAAAGAGGTCTAAGGCTCCCCCAAGCTTCATCAGGTTCTCGATTGATTTTATTTCCTGTGATCGAATGATTAGGAAATAAAAGAAAGGAAGGTATGTAGGTACAGACTCCCATTCTTGCTGGCCAGAATGTCTGTGGAATCTCTTAGAGAAACAGGATATAGAGGAGAAAATAGTCATTCATTTCTGTTATCCCTTGCTTTCTTGTTTGTTCTCAACACAAGATGCATTATCATCATGCAGTTACTGTTATCTAGTTAAACTGTTGTTGTAAAAACTGTAGAGTTTTTCTTGGGTGGTTGGTTTTCTAGTATTATCAGGTGCTTTGAAATGGACAAAAAACTATGTCTCTTTTCAGTTCTGACCTGCAAAATCACTATCTGTTCCAGTTTTGTACATGTCCTGGATTGAAAGCAAAGAAGGATCTCCAATTTTTAATACCCTATTGACTTGGAAAATGTGACTTGATTAAACTCCAGAGCCAAGAAATAACATATGTATTGAAGAAGACTGTTAATGAGTCTGCTGCACTTATAATGTCAGATTGGTTTTGAAACTCAGACTTTCAATACATATAGCATAACAGTCCAAGAGTGCAATGCATTAATGCAAACTACAGCCCTGAACTTCCTCTCATGGGACAACTGGAGTCAGATTATTGTCTAAAATAAGGATAAGAACAGTTACAGAGCATAGTAAAATTGGGACCACAACCCTTAAGTGTCTCAGGTCCAAGAGACATGCAGGAAAGGTAAATTGACTGATTAATGGATGAATATCTCCTCTTCAGTAAAATGTCTGAGCTTTTGGAGTTTCTTTGTGTGTAACTTTACATTTTGCATCAGAGAAAAGTAGTAAGATTTTCTGTCTGTGACAAGCATGATACATAACTGTGATAAATCAGTAAATGTAAGGACTTCTTGAGAACAGGAAGCAGCAGTATCGGAGGCTAAAGTGTGTGGTAGAGATTCAAGTGTTGCCACAGGATTTATATTTATGAGTTGCTACAAATTATTCTGAACAAAAACACTAGACACATTTGCCCTCCCTGCTGCCTGAAACTCCATCATCTTTGGGATTGCACAGAGACATAGACTTGGACTCTAAACCATGAATAAAAGTTGTGGCTTGAATCTATATCCATATACACCCAGGAGACAGACTAAACCTTGTGTATCCACAAGCAAGTGGTCCGTGCATTGTACTGGTCAGTGTCTTCCTTGCACTCTCTGCTGTCTCTTTCAGCTCCACCACTGGATCCCCTGGCTTGAATGCACAGCACACTTCCATGTCACTTAAATCAACAAGAAATAATACTATTTTTTTTCACTCAAATATACACTAAATCCCTTTATAGACTAGAAACAGCAGTTGCAGGCAAAAAACTAAATACTACCTGCACTTTGGTTACTAATCAGTTAAAAATAGATATTCATTCCTTCTGTGTTTACTTAAGTTTTCTCTCTATTAGCTAATGTGTATTGATGGAATCTCATCAGGTTTTTCATGACCATTTTGAGATGTGTGCTTGCCAAAAAGTGTTAAACTACATTCTTGCTCTCCAAGCAGATGCACAGCTGAGCTAAAAATGTCATGTGTTGGCTTTAAAACAAAGCAAAAATGAAAATTGAGTTTTGCTGCTGCATTCATTTTAGATCTCAGGATAACTTCCATAAAGAATACAGGCCAGATTCTTAGCACATTGAAAACTGCATAGATCCACTGATTCCCATGAATCTACCTTGATTTACAGCAGTTGAGAATCTGGCCCCAAAAGCTTTGGGCTATATGTCTATCCTCTGTTATGTTAAAGACCTCTTATTTGATTGCCTTGCTCCAGTGTGTGATGCTAGTGTAGGTAAATTACACCTCTGCTGGCCACTAAGCTGGCTGTTCTAGCAACATTAATAACCTCAAGGCTTCTAATATTCTTACCAATGCTTACTAGACCCCCTGTGCAAGCCTCTGGGGCCGCTCTGACAATAATCCCAATATATTTTGTTTTCAATGAAAATAAACTTTATTGCAACTTGTGCTGGAGGTGGACCCATGAGCCTACACTCTAGAATGCCTAGTAGGCAGCTGTGTAATCATTAGCAATACTACAGGGAACAGCACTGGGATCAGTTCAGAAGGGCTCTTCATCCAGCTGGGACTATAATTTACCATGCCACCATCACTACAATAACAAGGTAGCAGAGGTAAAGCATGCTTGAAGGGGTGGCAGTGAAATTCAGTCATCGCAAGGTGTGGTCTTTGGGACAAATTTTTAATAGGCAGAACGTTTGCTAACTGTTCTGGTAACCTCAGGCTTTCACCTTTCATTAAACCTAAATCCACAACCAAACTTGCAAAGCTTGCAAAGAAATCCACATAGAAAGACCCAGCACTCAACATCTACAATCTTTCCATGCAGAACGAGCAAGACTAATATTCTGGGCCCTTTTCTCCTCAGGTTCTTCTTGTCATTCTTGTCCCCTGACCCTGCACGCCACCACACACTGGAATAGTTTTGCTAAATCATTAGAGCCTGCCACACAGGCTGCGACTGGTCATTTATGCCACAAAACCTAAGTTCTCAGCTGATAGATGACAAAAATGTGATATTGAAAAGGTACCAGTTTTAGATTGAAAACTCACTTGATCATGTGGAATTATTGTTGTTCCCTGATAGAAGGAGCATAAGGTGCAGGGTTTTCTATTTCTGGATGCTCCTCGTGCACTAAGTGAATTAAAAATTGAATTAAAAGTTGCTTTTTTTTTGATGTTATATCAGGATAATTTGTTCTTCAGGCTGGTCATCATTATCTTTCGCTTTATTTGTTAAAAATACTCTTAAGCCTTTTCTAGCAATTAGTGATCTTCTCCAAGAGGTCTACTACTAGAGGTCACTCCTGTGACCTCTAGAGTAGTCATGAGAAGCACTCAGCATGAGAAGAACTGCCAAAATACAGAAAGGCAGAAGCGGTAGAAGACATACAGATACAGTCTGAGAGGGGATCTTATCAACATGTACAAGTACCTGAAGGGAGAATGCAGGGATGATGGGGCCAAACTCTTCTTGGTGGTGGCCAGTGACAGGACAAGGGGTAATGAGTACAAATTAAATCACAGGAAGTTCTATCTCCATGTGAGGAAGAACTTCTTTCCTGTGAGGATGACAGAGCCCTGGCACAGGCTGCCCAGAGAGGTTGTGGAATCTCCTTCTCTGGAGATCTTCCAAACCTGCCTGGATGCCACCCTGTGCCATGTGCTCTAGGTGTCCCTGCTTGAACAGGGTGTTTGGACTAGGTGATCTGTAGAAGTCCCTTCCAAACTTAACTATTCTGTGATTCTGTGGTCCTTAATTAGGTGATTGATCTTAGCTACTTCTAAGTATGTTTTGGTTTGATGGACTGATGCTACATGACCGTGAGCTGCACTGAGACCTTGAGAATGGTCACTGACCATTGTCACCACCAGATGGTGGCCTGTTCTGTCACAGCGGTCAGGCCAGTAAGAAAATAGGCCTGGCTAACTGTGCTATTGG
>NW_010585692.1:151542-168610 GCF_000705375.1 Tinamus guttatus
GTTAGGAAAAGTTCTGAAGAGGCCTCTGGCTCCAAGGAGGTTAAGAATATCTGCTCTATTGATAAAAATATGAGGCAGAGATACTGCAATCCTCAGAACCCCAAGGAAAATACTATATTCTTAGTTTTCCTGTAGTGCCAGAAGCGTGTCCCTTCACAGTGGGAAAGTAGCCTATAGGAAACTCATTATTAGACAATGCATGGCTACCAGAATAACATTAGGCAAAGTTATATAAAAATCAGTTATTTTAATTCGATAAAGAAAAGCTTATTTCACCACCTGCTCCACCATTTCTTCAAGCTGCTACACTGAGCTGGTTTATTGGTTTCCTTAATCTGTTGAATTACCTCTTTAATGTGTCAGAATGTGTATATTTTCCTGGTTTCTGAATTGATTACATAAGGTTTGTTATATTCGCCCATCTTCTAAAGTGCTTTAAAATGTGTGACTAAAAGTTTGTGGTGAAAGTAGGAACACAGGACTGCAGGTCTGTTTAGTTTAGTGACTTGCTGCTTGGCTTTGGCAAAGGCACTTGACAACTCTATATCTTGGTGTGAAATGGAATTTTCCTTTTTATCTATCTGATTATAAACAGTTTTAGGACAATGTGTAGTGAATCTGGGCTCAGTGTTCCCAAAAAATATGCTGAACAGCCTTATGAGAACCTACAGCTCCTCAGTGATGGAAAAGCTCAGATGTAAACATGAGAGTGTCTTTTTTTTAAAAAAAAAAAACAATGTACTTTACATCAGACTTACTTTATACAGCTAACACATTTCTTTTACCCAGGAACTAGAATTGCTCAGCCCATCAACAGACCATGGTGAAAACCATTTGCAGACATTGTCTATTACAATTTTTGTTGTAAGTGTTTACTATTAACTTTCACAAATGTCATCATTCAGAAGTATCAGGGTCACAAGGGAGATGGTCTTAATTTCTTCAAGCAGGTGAAATCCAAAGTTTTCATGTCAATTAGCAGGTCTTGTGCAAGCTCTTCAATAACAGGAAAATGCTTGCTATAGCGATCTTCTTATCATGCTATTTGGAAATGCACCATACTCATAGAAAAGGCATGCAAACCTACAAATAATATTCATGACTAAATCATTCTTACCATCCTCAGGGGAATCTATGGAGAAATATGGTGTTCCAACTTATCAGAGGTTTCCAGGCAATGTCATAATATAAATGGTGCACACATGAGCCGTTCTGATATGACTAACACTATGTTGATCACAGCTAACTGATCAGAGTAAATTCAAGTAAATCATGGTTATTCTGTTCTGATGACTTCTGTTTTAATTCATTTTGGGTCAAACATTTAAAAATTGATACTAAGCTTATTATCTTGCTAAAAAGAGCACTTTTTAGTTAAGGAAAAGCTTAGAGGAATGCTTTGCCAACTAATGGGAAAGCAGCTTACGGGGTTTGGATTATGAAATCAATGTGTACTTGGCCCTATGGAGTTTATTCATTTCTAACATAAGCTTTTCATTAATCCAGATTTTTTCCTAGTTGAGTCTTATTTGATTTTTACGGCCTGGGGTCTACTCACATGTAAAATGGGGAAGTAGTATAGTCTTGCTTTTGTCTGCTGAAATATGAGATAAGGTAATGTGTAGTTTTGTATAGTAAGTTTGTATTTAGTACTGCTTGGATTTTGAAGTTAGATAACAGACTACTGTTTATGCTTTGTCATATTCTTAGAAAACCTCACAAACAAAATGGCTATATCCAACATCAAATGAATAAATATCTGAAAGAGATCAGTTATAATCTCTATTGCATCCATGAATGCAATGGAATTATAAATAAAGAATCACAGACTGATAGCTATGGAATTGCCCGAACTATAGCAAGAAGAAACCTGATGGAAGAGAGCTTTGCAATCCTTTCTGTTACTCAAAAACAGGCCTGTCATCTCTCCCAAAGGATTGTGTTCAGTTCGTGGTCAGCTACGTCAATCACAAGTTCCCACATATTGTCTGTTAAGAAAACCTGCCTTGGCTGATGTGTGTATGTTGCTCTTTCTTGGAAATGAAGGGACACAGTGAAGAACTGTTTGACTGATTGATTGATTGATTCCATGGCTTATCAAGTGTCCTAATTATATGAGATAAACTCTTCAGGACAGATCTGACTTACATTGTTGAGGGCTGAACAAACATAATGCAAAATTACACTGGAATTATTGATCCCACATTAGCCACACCTACATAAACATGCCACTAAGGCTCAGTCATTACATGTGTTGTTAACCTATGTATCTTTTCTCTCTCTCTCTCATCTTTCTGTCATTAACCACATTAATCCTTAAGCTTTACTATGTCCTTTATTTTCAAAATGTTTGGGCCTTACCATTTTCCAAGACCTCTATAGTGAGAAAATAATCCTATTTTGAGCCTCTTGAGTTCTCTTGAGAGTGTGATGTGGCTAGTGGTACCCTCGGAAACTCCAAT
Source organism: Tinamus guttatus (assembly GCF_000705375.1). Next base: position 154,005 of record NW_010585692.1, read on the forward strand.
ATTCAACAAGAAGGACTTTCACAGAATCACAAAATGGTTGCAATTGGAAAGGACCTTTGGAGATCATCTAGTCCAACCCCCCTGCACAAGCAAAGTCACCCATAGCACATTGCACAAGATTGTGTCCAGGAGGGTTTTGAAGATCTCCAGAGAAGGAGACTCCACAGCCTCTCTGGGCAGCCTGTTCCAGGGCTCTGTTACCCTCACAATCAAGATTTTTTTCCTTAAATTCAGGCAGAACATCCTGTGTTTCAGTGTGTGAGTGTTGCCTCTTGTCGTGTCGCTGGGCACCACTGAAAATACTCTGGCCCTGTCCTCTTGACATTCTCTCTTAAGTTATGTATATACACTGAAAAATTCCCTCAGCCTTCTCTTCTTTAGGCTGAACAAGCCCAGCTCTCTCAGCCTCTCCTCATATGTGAGATGCTCCAGTCCCCCAGTTCTTCACTTAATTCTGAGCTAAGATCAAGTTCTGTTATTTCTTGGCTCATTTAGATCCTTTTCTCTACAAGTGCTTTCAAAACCAGTGTTTTCAAAACCAGTATTAATTCAGGCAACTTAGTATAATCATGATCAGGAACAGTGCAATGAAGGTCTGCCTGAAAGATGCAAGAGGTGACTAATTCACATGCATGTGGAGCTTGCATGTACAAGTGCTAATCTTTTATTCGACTGTCACGGATCTTTCCTGTTTGATGGTATACATTAATCTTAGGACAGTCACAATTTCTTGGCTGAGACAAATTAATAAACAGACTGTTGTAAATCACACTTAGAAAAGAGAAAGGAAGCCGTACCCATGCTAGCAGTGGGAAGGGCAGGTAACCTGAGTCTGATGCTCTAAGTACTTGTGCTCCACCCTGCTTTACCTCTCTTCTCATCTCACATGATCTGTTTGATTTAACAGGGCTGTGAAGCACTCACCCGAGCAGGCATTAATCTGAGCTCAGAGGCAGTAAAAAGAAAAAAAAGAAAAAGTGATTGACATTTCTTAGCTGTTAGTTACTTGGGGTAGGATTCATTTTAACAAATATAAATGTCTACATGTCAGCTAGGCACTCTTTACAGACAGTGAAGAGAATAGGTGTTCTTACTCATCTTCATTTCAGTGTCACACAGACACCTAAAACAGATCAGATGAATCACTTCTTTCATTAAAGAAATCTGAAGTGAGAGGAGATCAATCTCTGCTTGCTCATGTGAATATTCTTTTCCCTATTTTGTTGCACCAGTAACTTAACCGATTGTGTATTATGTTGGACAGAATAATGATAGCCAGGTCTGAGCCAAAGGTGCCAGGCAGGTCTTCCATGGAAACATCCTGTGTTCTTTAGTATTGCACAGAGAAGACATTTTGAGGATTCTTTTTCTTTCTTCTTTGGGTGTGTGAATAAAGTAAAACAAAGAGGGAGCTTGCTTAGATAGGGGATTCACCGGAATTGGTTCAGAAGTCTTTGCTTTTGCCAAAGTGGGGGCAGCAGTTGAGTAACTCTTCAGTGAAGACACAACCTGAGTAAGGAGATTTTTTGCTGTTCTAACCACATCGCACTTCCCCCCACACACTTTTTATTATCATCTGTCGTGAATCAGTTCCTTGTGGGGAACTTCAGCTACCAGTGCTAATTGTATTACTCACATGAATTGCCATTGATTCCAGTGCAATGTGGAACAGCATTTTTGTTGTTCTTGTTGTTAAAATATAATAATTCCAAGATGTATATGGGTAGGTCTGGGTTTAAACTCTATCTTACTTTTTCTATAACAAAAGTGACCTGGTGCACATGCTTACCTTTAATGAAACCTACAGTTAACATATTTTAAAATCCAGGCAGTAGTTTCAATAAGGAGAAAGGGAAGAAAAACAAGTGAAATTTAACTCAAATACCAGCCTAAATAGTAAAATACCATCCTCCACTTCTGTTTACTTGCTTCAACATCTGGAAGGGTTTGAGAGATTTTTTAAAATTATTTTTTAAATACTTTTTTAATGTCCGATTTCCATTCTGCCTCATTTGCAGTCCTATATTCTGCATTCCATTTCTCTTGTTGCTCTTCACCACTCGCAAAGGACAGCATGAGTTAATCTGGTATCACAGGTTATTTCTCTGTAGCTTATCTCTTACTGAAGAAACCCATTACTAGCACAAGACAAATCTAAAGAAGAAAACAAAAGTGTCCTACCAGCAGTGAGATGAATTCCTCTTTTGGTGAAAACATTTTGGGGTTGTCCTGGTGTTTTATAAGTCGTCTGTTGAGTTGGAATTGTCCAATGTACTTTTTTTGGCTCACAATGATCTCTTCATAAATGAAAGCATGAATAATAGAAATGATGGTTTCCATCACAAAAACACTTCATATCTCTTCTTCTTTTCATGCTTTTGAGTAAACATCCTGGCTGAGTCACCCCCTGTCAGTCATGAAGAATGGAATAAGATGAAGGGAAAAATGAAAAGGGAAGGAAGAAGAAGTTGGTGCATTTTTTATGATTTTCCCACTTACAGCTGAATGTTGTTTTTCACACAATTGTCCCATCAGCTTTTAAAAGCTAATATTGCTGAGAAGCTGGCCATATGAGTTTTCTCCAGGCTTAGTGGATGTGTTTATGTGAGTAACTGTTTGCTAACCTAAACGAGTCAGACGACTGAAGCTCTTCATGGCATGGGAGCTCTTCCTGCTACTGGTTGGATCTGTGTTTCCTTGAAGTGCAGATGCTTTCCCTCTTATGTCATTTCAGAAACAACAAGGTTCATAATAGAGAGAGAATGAGCACAGGCTACATTTATTCTCTCTCCTGCTACCATTTTAATGCATGAATTAAAGCTCTTGACCTCCTTACGTAATTCATCCAAAGAGTCTTTTAAGTCAATAAAGGTAGTGTTTTGAAACTGCTTATAATCTGCTTCTTCATGACGTTTCTTTATGTTTCCATGTTTACGTTTCTGACATGCTTTGAGATTCTGAGGAGCAGAATTAAATTTTCACAGAATATGCCTTAAATTTTGCATATGAATGATGTGCGTCAGAAAACTCAATTCATCTCTGTGAAAATACAGCTATCCATTAGCATTTTGCTAAATATCTTTTTCTCATCAGTGGTGTTCGATTCCTTTAGAAATCTGACAGCTCTAGACAAATTTCCAGGGAAATTACTGTCAGGTCACACATTACCTGTTCACCCTACCTTTTTTTTGTCTGTCTGGGGTATAAAATTATTATTTTTATCCTGAAGGATATGAAAACACCTGGAGTCCTTTAACTGTATTTAAAGAAAAGGATGATTGGAAAAAAGTAGAAAAACAAATGACATATTGATTCACCTGGATGAGCATTGAAATAAAGTAATACATACATCATTTGGCCAGTTAGCTTTGTTTTGTTTTAAAGGGAGCTCTTAGAACGCTAACAAACTACTAGAGGCTGCTCAAAGACATAAAGAAAAGATGACGGTTAGTTTAGTTTAGGTTAGGCATAATGAATTATCATTACTGCTACCTGTAATTATAGCTAAAATGACAAAAATGTGATCCATTGGCATAAATGGAAATACACTCATAAACTATTATTGACTTGAAATTAGTCATAAAATCTGCATGAGCATGTCAATTCTTTTGTCTGTCTAGTTCAATTTCCCTTCAGCAGGGAATTATTCTCTCTTTTACTCTCTTTATCTGTTTCTTATGCCTTCAATACTGCAAATCTAAAAACATAATTCCAAGTTTCATAGGTCTCTAGCATGATGTAAGCGTACTGGAAGGGTGAGAAAGCTAATATCGATACACAGATTCACTTAGTCTGGTGCAAAATTTTCCAGACTGGTACATATGCTAGAGATAAAGCAATACTAAACAACAGTAGCTGCCAGTTGTATCTAGTGGAGGCATTTAGTCGAGCTGCAGATTCTTCAGCTAAATTCAGAAACATCTTGGCTTTCCAATCCCTGCTAGAACCCAGTTGTTTTCAAGATTCGTATTCCTGGCTGAGAATGTAGCAGCAGGATCAAGCAGCAGAAACCTTCTTGAAAGTAAAACCTTGCTGCGATAACTCATGCCTGAGATTAAGAGATGGATTTGGGTGAGTGCAGTTAGTGGTTCAAGGCAAGAAGATGAGGACATTGGTGCAGGGATGTAGTTGGGTTATTGGCAAGTTAAAGCTCTGCCTTTTCATGTCAGAGTGTGGAACAGACAACTGAGAGAAAAATACGGAAACACATCTTCTGGAGCATGTGAATGGTGAAGCTGCTAATTATTGTTTTCTCTTGGAGTGCTTCTGGTCACTATGTGTAGTGGTCCTGGGATTTATCTCATCTAATCTTAACATCTGCATGTCACAATTATGCAAAACTGCACCACTGAATTTTATGAAGGCCCGAGTCACACTGTTTTGTTCAGATTTTTTCTGGGTGGGTTCACATGTGCAGACTTTGCTTTGGGTTTTAGGTCCAAATAAACTCAAAATGAAATACAAGCAAAATTGCCAAGTTTTATCTAGTTCCTTGTCAAAATCACACAATAACACAAAGTATAAATCAGCCAAAGTTCACTTGAAATTGGACTTAAAGTTCACTTCAGAAAATCTAATAGTTGTATTAAACATGTTCCTTGTAGCTCCGAAAACTTCATTTTAACACCTCCTTCATCATTGACACTCAATATCATTTGTCTTGTCCAGACTGAACCCAAACTTCCATTGAACTTGGTGATAATTTGATTAAATTCTAAATAACAGGTTCAGAACTGAATTTAATGGACCAGCTGAGCTGAAGAAAATCTGTTCGACTGATTTCAAGTCCCTCTCCTCAAGTGTTCCATCTCTCTCAGGATGTTTGTAAAAGCAAATGAATCAACAAACAAATGAAAAAAAAAAGTCATTGTATATTATTTTTATCTATTTTTATCTATGTTATTTCTTGAGTCAACAGTGAGCAATAAATAGACTTTTCCAGAGTGCAACTCATTTCATTCTAAAATACATATCTAAAACATGGGGGATCTGTTATCCTTTGGGTATATGTGAGATGAATAATGTTACATAGATATGTCAGATCAAAATATACCTCTCATGGTTTTTCCTATCAGGAAAATATGTATTTGAACTTAAATCTGCCTTTTAACCAGTTTTAGACCTCCAAGGATAATTCCGTGGAAAAGACTTGCATTTCAACGTCTATCCCTTTTATGTTTTCCGAAACATATACTGGAATAGAATAACAGAGGGAGAATACTTACAGTTTTGATTAAGTCAGCATTTCAGGATGAAATAGTTATTTTCTCTACTGTTGTGTGTAAACTTGCTGTAATAAGAAGTAGCTCACATGTAGAAACACTGGAGTTACTGGGAACATTTAATATGATGACTGATTATTAAAATATGCTGTGAAACATTTTGGATTTAGAAATACTTATGCCCTGAAGACTATCATGAAGAGTGGCTGTGTTCCATGGCAAGAACAGTGTTTGGAAACCTTAGCTCACTCCAGCCTACTCACAATGATGATAAATTGCATTTATCATACAGCGTATGAGCAGTTTTTATGCAGGTGGTTTTGTTCGTTTTTTTTTTTTTTTTTTTAACCCCAAAAAAAAAAAAACACTCTTCCTTTTTTTTTTTTTTTTTTCCCAGTAAGGACATTTAGATCCATTCCTTCACTATTATAGCACCTAAAATACAAGCAGTAGCTACATCAGTTTTACATCAGTTCCTACAACAGGAACGGAAATCCTAGAGATTTTTTGGTCTGTTCTAAGTATTCTGTTATGGAATAAAATGAAGAAAACTCCAGAATTGCTTCAGCCCCAGTGTTCAGCATGTTAACCCATCTAGTTCTGTGCTACTCTTTGCCTCTTCCACGGAGTAGGGGAAAGGAAACAAAATGTGTCACCGTGTACTCTTGATAGACCTATCAAGATTGTCCTTGATTGTCCCTTCCAGGCTCTTCCATTAACTAGGAACTGAAACAAGAAGTAACAATCAATTTCTTGCTCATCCGCCTTTCAGCGAAAACTGGTTCCAAGATTACAAACTTTGCTGAGAAAGTCAAGGACTTCTGTGATTGATAGAGATTTTGAAATGAGCAGCTTTGGGGAGGACTCAGGTGACTGAATGACCATGTGCTCTTTTCCCTTCTTTACCTCTTTCCTGGAACACATCCTCTGCAATGAGCCATGACAGAGAGTAGGAAATCAGGACCATCTACACTACCCCATCACCACTGATCATCATCATAAAGCCAATTTTGACCTATATCATAAGTACAGTTCTTCCTACTCAAATATAGTCTGACAAGGAAGGAAGATAAGTGAGGGTCTCCAGTCTCAGAAATGACACTTTTATAGCATCAGTTTTTAATGATTTGAGAGGTAAAAATGAATTTTCTCCTCTATCTTTCAGAAAAATAGTTGGTACTCCACGTGAAAGGAATTTTTTATTTATCATTACAATTCATTGTCGTGAACTTGGTTATGGGAATTTCTAAACAGCAGGGAGGTATCTGCTTATAGTAGTATCTAGAGGGGTAGGTCTTAGCCACAGTTTCCACCCTTCATCTCCTCATTTCTTCTTGACTAAATTGAGTAGATTTCTGGTTGATATTGTGGTTTTTGAAACTTGCCTATCCCTGTATGTAAGAAGGTGAAGCATATGCAACAAATCTGAAGTTGTGAATTCAATCTGCACAGCACTTTTGGTATTTCCAAAGCAGCAAGGCTTTAAGGAGGACTTGCATCATGGACATATTGTTCCAGTGAGAAATATATTTTTTTCTATATGGCATCCATTTTTTAAAAAATTCAAAAATTGCAAGTGGACCTTGGTCTTTATCTATTTTAAAACCCAACATTTTTGCTACTCCCAAAGGAGAAGTGATTTGTTTGGGCTCATGTCATCTAATTTTAGAATGGCTCATGGCTATTTGCAGGGTTGTTGGCACAGCAAAAGCAGAGTGACTACAACTCAGGGCTTTGAAAATGGCTGGATATAGCAAGTGAGACTGTAATATTATTCTAAACTGCAAATGAAAATGAGACATGAGAGGAGCGGTCTGTCTTTGCAGAAGCAGAACCTCTTTCTCCCCTCCCAGTCACAAGCAATCAGAGGCTAGGCACCGAACATCCCAAGTGTTGTGCTTTGTGCAAGGCACTCCAGATAAATCCAGTTTAGCTCAGAGTTTCGCATATTGTTTTTCCTCAGGCCTTCCTTTAGGTGAGCAACTTCTTGAAGAATCCCGTGAGCACCTTCAAGTGCCTGAAATCCCTGGATGAAGCTTATAGAATCACAGAATGGTTGGAGGTTTGAAGGGACCTCTAGAAATCATCTAGTCCAACCTCCCTGCTCCAGCAGGGACACCTAGAGCACGTGGCACAGGGTGGCATCCAGGCGGGTTTGGAAGATCTCCAGAGAAGGAGACTCCACAGCCTCCCCGGGCAGCCTGTTCCAGGGCTCTGTCACCCTCACAGGAAAGAAGTTCTTCCTCATATGGAAAACATTGAATTAAAACACTTCCTGTGATTTAATTTGTACCCATTACCCCTTGTCCTGTCACTGGCCACCACTGAGAAGAGTTTGGTCCCATTCTCCCTATATTCTCCGCTGGGTATTTATACGTATTGATCAGATCTCTTATCAATCTTTTCTTCTCTAGGCTAAACAGGCCCAGATCGCTTAGCTTTAGTCACTCATGAAGGATGTGACTACTGTTGACATACCATTCTCCTCCAGGCACTCCTGCAAAAGATTTAGAAAATGATGCAGTAACCCGATAAAAGCCACGTCTAAAGAAAAGGAGAACCTTACATTCTGCCCTCTCTTTTGGATAAAAGCTATTACACAGAAACATTCTCAGAAAGATAAACAAAAAAAGAAAAAAAAAAGAAAAAGAAAAAGGAAGCAGAACCCTTGTAAGCATCCTTTAGAAACAAATATTATTTAAAGAAGTAGAGGGAAGTGAGCAAGGACTTCTGACATATCTATTCAGAGCCTAGGAGGTCATTCAGCTACAGGCTAAAACATGCAGGTCTGGGAGATTACCTATAGGTATGTGATGTAGCACACTAAGTGTCTAGTGTTCCTTAAATAAGTTTTGAGAGCCATTTGGCTGAACAAGTGCTTGGTTTCAATTTGGATGGAACCACAACAGGCACATACTGCCTTTCAACACAGTGGAGGGTACCTGACATGTCTGCATAGGCCTGGCAGGGCAAAAGTAATTCTGGCATAGCTCCTAAACAAAACTTTGGAATTATATTGCCTAAGAAAAAGGAACAGTCAGAAAACAAGATAAATAGTGCAGTAGCAGGAAATATGTACCGTGGTGATATATGTAACCATCCATATAGACTACTTCATTCTAATAGCATATTACATTGATTTTTTTCTCTTAGATTAACCGTTACCTAAAATTATATAGTCTCATATCTTCCTTTTCAACTAAGAAAACAGTTTTTGTTTGTTTGTTTGTTTTTCTATCTGTTCTGTATCTTTATCTATCTGTATATCTAATAATGTAAATATTTTTTCCTGACTGTAATTATTGAAAAAATAAAATATAATTAAAATTAAATCCGCTGATTGTTATAATTGGTTGTTTTTGATACACTCATAATTTTCATTAGAAACACTAGAAAAAACTTACTATAATCAACATTAGAAAAAACTTACTATAATCAAATGGGTTCCACCACTGATAATGAAAACAATACCACAAATAATATTAAAATTTTAACTAAAGAGCAATGAAACTCTGTTTTTTTGTGTCTCTCTATCTACACAATTCTTATGCTGGGTAATATAAAAAATGACACTGATCATGATTTGACTTTGTCATAATTCGAATCTCAAAGATTATTACCTCTGTGCCCTGAAGCTGGAATAAAGTGTTTTTTCAGTCATTAAACCTCACTCTGCATGCTAGGTAAAAGTGGCCCATCTGTAGTTTTTAACTCTGGAAGGGTAGCAGTCGTTACAATAATGGAAAAAAGCACTCAGCAACTGAATACTATTTACATTTCTCACAAAACAGGCTATAAGCTTTTTGTTATACAATTTAAAATGGTCTGTTTTTTTTTTTTTGGTGTGCTGAAGTTTATTACCTCATTCATCTATTTACCGAAGGTTAAGCTATATCAAAGTATTGATGACAGATTCTCTGATCATAAACACAACTCCTATCTGAGAACACATCATGGCAAACTAGAAGAAATGGGAAAGGATTTCATTTAGTAATATACATTGCTTCTCAAATATCTGACTTCAGAGTTTGATTTCATTAAACATAATTATCTTAACTCAATTCAACCACCTTTGTTTTTCAGGAAACTGTAAGTATTATTGAAATGATGAAATTTGATGAAAGGTGGAATATGAGAAATATCTGGCATCGAAAGTTTCAGTGAATATGTTATATCTTAGAAGTTCTACATTAGAAACTGGTTTAATCTCCTATTTTTAAATGCTACTTCTCTTTATTTCTTTAAACTTTTAAGTCCATTATGACCTCAAACACAGAAATGGAAAGAATTTTTTCCTTGTATAAACAGATAAGAACAGATTGCAGACACCTGATAAATGTTGAATATGAGTTTCCTACTAAAATTAGTTTCAAATGTAAATCTAAAGGTTTTTATAAATTGGTTTCAGAAAGCAAAGATGAAGCAAAAGGCATTACTGACATTGAGTAATATTATTAACTAATAAATTGAAATGAACCATCTCAACATATTTGAACACAGAGTCTACATATGCTTGAGGAAAAGTACATTGTATATTAAGGATTTTTTTTCCTGAATAATGTTTAAAATGAAGTAATGCCCATTATTTTTCATATGACTGGTCTTTGTTCTTATCCAAGCAAGCTGGAATATAGCTCATTAGAAAGAAGAATTCAGGATGTCTCCTTTATATTCAAAATTGCATAAAAATATTCTGCTTTTTTAAGGCTTCTCTCTCTGATTTAATCAGACTATTTTTTCCCCAGCTGCATTATAAAATCAACAAAAGAGTTTTTGTGTCCTGCTTCTGAAATAGATGATTTCCCATAAAGAACAGGAGAGCTTAGGCATTTACTCTCTGCCAGAACCTTCTTGTTTATGCACTTCTTTCCTCATCTCATGTAGACTGGTCCCTGGCAGGCAGGAGCGTGCCATTTTCTCTGTATGCTTGTATATTGTCCATTCTTATCCCTCTACTTTTCCTCAGAAGGCTGTTCACACCATCCTTTACCCAAAAGTGTGAGCAGATATGTTTCAGGAACATTCCCATGACATGGAATCGAATCATGCCCTTGCCGGAGTTTTAAAATAATAGACTTTGTTCAAAATTATCCAGACTGTATACAGAGACCTAGATTCTTAAGTACATTTAGACATTTCCTTCCCCTGGATTGCAAATTGACTATTTAAATGTCATTTAAAATCTGGACTGTGAAGACTACCCCGCAAAGTTGAGTTATCTGCTGTAATTCACGTTCATCCTGTATTGTCTTCAAAAAACATTCCTTCTTCAGGGTCAAGCTCAGTCTCTGATTAATTGAGCTCAAAATAAGCAATGAAATAGTCATCTCTGCAAGAAAATTGTAATGGTTCTTTGGTATTTAGAACCATTTATTTCACCTAAACAATGATTAGAATTAATGTGTACAATATAATCATATTCATCATTTGAAATTAATAAAGTTCTAATAAATTAATTTTACCTTCTTCCATTGGCAGACTATCAAAATAAATTCTCCACTGGGGTCCTATAAGGAATATAACACTGAGGTGTTGGCCATAGTATCTTTGTGAAAAACACGAAAGGATCATGTGCTACTGAAAGTGAGTAATGATCAAAAAATCAAGCCTGACACTCATAATGGGTATTAAATATTTTGACCCTGGCCTTTAACCAAGAGGTCTAGGAGATGCCAGCTATAAAAAGCCTAAGTTTTGTATTGCATATACCACACTTACATATTTTTCTGAGCTTCCATCTTTTTGACCCATCATGATAACTTTTTTTGTGGCTCTTCAGTTTCTGTTGATCCAAGGGGCTCATTTAATATTCACTGATGGAGGGAGGAATCTTTCCATGACTTCAGTGAACTCTGGATTGGATCTCACATTTTCTGAAACTTCCACATCCTTTGAGACCCCAGCTCTCACAGTTTAACTTAGACAATATTGTCTTCAAAAATTGATATTTTTTACTATAAAGATCAGTCTTCTTGTTGCTGAAAGTGATGCCAGTCTCATTATTTATAGCAAACCCACAGGAGTTAAGCAAAACTGAAATTCTTCAGGAGATTGACTGCCTTGATGAATGTAGCATAAGTCACCCAGGCTGAGGCCACTCACTCAAATATTTCCGTGTGTAAATATTAAGTTACAATATAGTGTAATGGAATTAACAGTGCACACCCCAAGTCAGGTGCAATGAATGAGCTCAATTTCAGTATCAGCAGTTACACATGCATCATTCCTTGTTTTCTAAGGGACTTGGATTATCTCAGATATGTAGATGAAGCCCTCCAAGATTTTCCATCCTTGGGGCACCGTTGTCCTTTTTGCTGTAGCCCAGATCTTGTTCTGGAATTAAAATTTCTCCCAGCTTCCAAGTACTTGGGTCCATCTCTGCCACAGAAGGGATTGGACACATGGTCCTCGCTAGGACTATTCACAGAAGTGCATCTGTTACTGCTGTAACTGTTAACTCTCTTGAGTTTAAAAACAGATCTAGTCTCCTCTAACAGTCCTCTTTTCACCTTTGCTAGAATATTACGCTAACATGTGGTTGCATTTTGTGGTTTTGGACCCTGGGAGTAGGGGGAGGTGAGACAAATTATGTAGTGCATATCAGCCATCCTACAAAATTTTTGTTTCATAACGGTCATTTGTTCCTGTGGATTTTCTCCGGACACTATGTGTAGTGTGTCTGTGCCATCACACAATACCTGCTAGGGCAGATGGTCTAAATTTTCCATATTACTTACCCATGTTATAGAGGAAAAGAGATTGGTGATATCCACCTTCCCTAATAAGTCTCAGGTGATTTTCCTATCTGGCCAAGACAGAAAGGCCAAAACAGAAAACTTTAACTTAGACTCTTTTCTTAACTCTCTGCTAAAACACCAGTTAATTGCCCAAAGCAAAATAATTAACAAATGTGCATAGGAATCCTTTCTTCACTTTACATCATCTGATTTATTTATATTTTTTCAAATGTACTCAAAGCCTCTAGACCACTAAACAGCCTAAGAAAGTTCCAAACTTTCATTGAGGAAAGATATATTTTTCACACAATAAATATATAAAACAAGCTTCTGAAACCTCTTGATGGAGGTTTCCTCTAATTCCTCTAATTTGATGTTGCCCTCTAGTTAGTTACAATCATTATTTTTCCTATGCCCTTTGCTTCAGTCATCATTCATCAGGTCTCAGACTAAGGAGTTTTTACAGCTGGGTCATAAAACAAATCAATGGAAATGTTGATGCAGCATTAACTATATCAATCCTAACTGGTGTCTTTATAATAACCCTTGTAAAAGAAACACCTCTATGCAGCTCTCCAGAAGGCTCCAAGGAGCATGCTAGAAGTAGGGAGCAGGGAAAAATAAGTAATTAGAGTTCTTACTAACCAGAAAGATAGGTTCTTTGAGTTTCTAACCATTAAAGTCACACATGTAGGCATTATGGCTGAACACTTCCAGGAAACTCATGATAAAATATTAAAAAATAACCCAAAAGAGAAATTGCTAATCTTCCAATTACCATGCTCATTATATGTCAACCTGTGAGCTCTGCCACACATTCATATGCAGGTGCCTACACAAGGTAGAATAAGAAAGAAAAAGGCGTCTGGTAGAGTGATCTCTCTCTCTATATATAAAATTATTATGAACTAAATTAAAGAAAATCTTTGAGTTTCATGCTGGAAGCTCAACCTGAGAGTTCTCTGGAGAGCTGAACAAGAGTCCACTGTATAGGGCCACACCTGACCCTGAAGGTGCCTCTCACATCAGCACTGAACATCTCATGTCATGAGCATGTCTTTATGGGCATGTGCAGAGAGACATATTGTTCTTGAAAGATGGGGAAAGCAAACCACTCAGCCCCTATAGCACTGAGAGATAGGCAGCAAGACACTTAAGTCTATTTGTCTGAGACTTTTATATACTTTTAGTGGGAACTTCAGATTAAACAGAGGCACAAGCATGCCATTTTCTAGAAAGTACCCTTATCATCTGGTAGGCTTTCTGCTGCTTTTTTTTTCTCTGGTTGCTAAGTTTTATGACTACTCATTAAACAGTGACCCACGTCAAAGAGCATTCAGATATGTGGCATATATATATACATGTGTGTGTTTCTGTATGGCAGCATTTTCTTCAGTTTGGTTTTTAAGGCATGGGTGTGAGATGGGGACTTAAACCACATCACAAGTAGGAAAGCCTATATGCTGATCTCCTCTTATTATGCGACATGCATCATAGCACTAGCATGAAAAAGGAAAGTTGGTGACTTTGCTCCTTTTCTGCTCTCTTTTTGTCAGCATCTGTCTTAAGCAGAGCTACATGTTGCAGGCAGAGGCTGGTTTCAAAGCCCTCTCAGATCTCCTCACTCCTCTGGTCCTCCATGTCCTGAATTGGTTGACTGTGTGCTCCTCTGGTTTTCATGCCAGAGCACTGAATATGGTAGTAGTGATGCTCTTTATATAATCTGAAGTAAGACAAGAGCTCCCAGCCATTGGGGTTTTAGAAACAGTGTGAATAAAATTCATTGGTCGACAAATATTCTTATACTAGTTGCTTTTCTAATTTTTTCATATTAGGCCCTTCTTGTCAATTATGGTTTATATTTGCCCAGTGCAATTCACAGTGAATGAAAGACCCATAACCACTTCTCCCTTGGTTGGAGACCTTGCTTGCGTCCCTGCAGAGTGGTAGAATCCTCCATATGCTTTGTCAACTTTGTATCTGCACGTGGTAGCAGGAGATTTAGAGCTATAGCCACAGTTACTTTTTTTTTTTCCTCAGAGAAAGCCGAAACATTTCCTGCAGTGACTAGTCAAAGTTCTTATTGACTTCCTTTGTATGACTCACAACTGCCTAAACACAATGATTGATTAAATTTCTAATGATAGGCAAAGGAGCAAAGAGATATCACTTTCAATTCCTTTAGAAAAAAAATGTAAGCAGGGTAGAGAACATCAGGAAATTCACAGTTGGCATGTATTTTAAAAGAAGAAAAAAATTCTTTTATTTCAATGAGGACATCTTTGGCAAAACCCCGGTGCCTTTCTACAGCAGAACTTATGGATACAGGCTTATTAGGTTTCTTGCTTTTTTAAACTGTGTCTCATTCACAGCATTGCAGTTTATTTGAACCTCCAGAAAGCAATCTCCCCTTGTATAATGTTACATAAGTGACTTGTGAAACAAAATACAGAAGTGTACTATCAATTTAGCAGTATTTTTTTAGGAGACTGTTTCCTTACAGTCCCTTCCCAACATGACATTTAACAGTGCTGGGCTGGGTGCAGTGGCTCTTCCCCAAGGACCTCACACCAAATGTCTCCCAAAGTTTCTAGACAAAAGCACTTCTTCCTGCTTGTGGTCTTCTCCATTCTCAGAAGCAGCATCT
>NW_010585692.1:174004-202383 GCF_000705375.1 Tinamus guttatus
TCCCTCCCTCCTTCCTTCCTTCCTTCCTTCCTTCCTTCCTTCCTTCCTTCCTTCCTTCCTTCCTTCCTTCCTCTTGATTTTTTAGCCCTCTCACTGAACTTTGCATTTGAAATATGACTTGAACACAAGAAAACATTTATTCACTCTGAGGGCAATTGAATATTGGAACAGATTGTCCAAAGACGTTGTGGAGTCTCCATCTTTGAGATATTCAAAACCCAATTGGACTTGGCCAATCTTCTCTAGCTGAATCTGCTTGATCTGGGGATTTGAAGCAGATGATTTCCAGTGGCCCTTCCAACTCCACCTATTCTATGATTCTGTGATATTTTTTCAGCGTAAGAGGTATGCTGTATGAATATTGGAGATATTGAAGAGTTTTTTTATCATTGTAGAAATTTGACAGATAGTCTAAACAAAGCATATACTAAATGTACCCCTGGGTTTTCTCCTGCACTTTTCTTTTTTCTAAGGTTCCTCTTCAATGCAGAACACACCTTACAGGTTAAAAATGCTGTTCTTCTAACAATAGAACTTATAACTTTTTTTTTACACATACTTCATGAGGAAAATTTCAATATATTTGTTATTTTAAATAAAAAAAAAATTGATTGCCACTTAGAACCTGTGAAACTTCAAACATATGTGCAAGATTTAGTTAATTTTAAAATTTTTATGTTGTCCAAAATGTGTAACGGGTGTCCAAAGCAGTGCTACTAAAATATCACAAGAACAAAGTCTTCAGAAACAGAATATTTGCCTTTTTAGAGCTTGATTTTGAGGTATTTCTAGCAGCTGAAGCCAAAAGATAATATGATCTATATTCTATTGGATACCTACCATTTCCTTGCACCTACCATTGCAGATTTAACTCTCAGGACTACTGATTTTCTAATGAGAAGAACTTATGAGGGATAAGATTCCAAGGAATAAGGTCAAAAATGCCTTGCAACTGGGGAAAGAGAAGTACCAAGAGGAAAAATGTTCCATGGCACTCAATAAAAAAGTCAAGATATGCTGCTTGGAACTGTTAGCATATATATTTTTAACTCCAATTTGGATGGTCTTTGAAACACCCAGTTTAGAGATATCTTTATAATTATCTGAAGGGGAGGGCGGCATAGTAAAAGTTTCATTTATCAAGGAAAACATACTAATACTTTACACTTCTACAGATGGGGGTTTCAAAAACACAGAGCACTTGATCTGGTTTATGGGCAGTAAGCAGTTCCATCACTAAGACTAGATGGAAAGAAAGGGAATCCAAGAGCAATAGTGAGACCATTTATTCCATGAACTACTCAACAGTTCTTAGCTGTTGGCTCTCACATCTTTTAACCAGATTCAGATTGTTTCTGTTTTGTTTTTTTTTGTTTGTTTGTTTTTGATATGGCTTTGCTGTTTCTAGAGTAATGCTAGAAATGCTCAGGTCCCACAGAGGATAACAAAATGTATGGGAATAGCCTTTCTTTCTGCAGTCACATTTTCCTCTCTGCAAGTAAAGCTTACCATTTGAGGCACATGGGAATAAAAAGACCTGTTAAACAGTTATTCTTTTTTTTTTTTTCTTCGAAGAAGGTGGAACAATTCTCTGACCACACAATGGATCCATTTTTCCAGAAACAAAAGGAAAAGAGTGTATAGTTAAAACCAAAATTTGTTATTAGAAAAAGAAAAATTGAGTGCACTTATGGTAGATAAAGCCTCAAGTCCAAATAACATGATTTCACAAGCATTAGTAAAAGGCATGAAATTAACTGACATTCTTAAAAATGAGGAGGAGATTCCTGAGGATTAGGAAGTGGCAAATACAACTCCATTAGTTTAAAAAGGGTCAAGAGATTAAAGACCAGGAAACTAGAGACCAGTGAGTTTAACATCTGTTGAAGGGAAATCTTGGAAACTTTACACTGTGCAGTAGGAAGAACACCTGGGAAAGTGGTTTGGTTAAGTGCAAGCAGAGTAGAATCAAGCAGGTTGTGTTTAACTAACTATAAATGCCAGTAATAAATAAATAATAGACCTGATCTGCTGGTGTTGCTTGAAGACACCACCTCAATGATAAGAGAAAGGGCACTTAATGGTTATGCATAGCAACTCTCTGTTGAATGTATAAAATAAGTCATGAGGCAGTAGGCCAAAAGGAATGCTGGATAGAAATGGAGTTTAAGAATACGAAAGAAAGGCTCTTTTATATTCTTAAAGAAATAAAGGAACTTTTTGATGTAGAAAGGGATTTAAAGCAGAATAAGAGCTGCCACTTTGAGGTTCTCTCTTTACTTATCAAAGTAAAGTTATTTTAATAAGTGTCCAAGTGCTAAGTGAATCTTGAGGGAGTAAACCAGGGGTTATTCATACATTGCATGGCACATACATATGAAGTCTTCAAAGTAATTAATGATCAAGCAAGGGATTTTTGGGGGGCAGCTAGCATATAAAAGCATTAGGGCTCTCTAGCTTAAAGTCTATGAGCAATTTTGAGGATAACTGGATAGTCAAGAGACTTTTTCCAATGAAGGGTCTATTCCCATCTCTGTTAGAGATGCCCATGCTACTGAGTACCTTCTTGTCGCTATGTTCCAGATTTCCCTCCTGTTAAAGAGATAATAAAACCAGTAGGTTTCATGAGGTTTAAAGTATTAAGGTTGTGAATTCCTTGGAAAGCTTAAAGGGTGAAGGTCTATAGATGTGCAAAATATTCTTATACAGAAAGATATATATGTGGCATATTAGGCACAGCAGGAGCCCTCATTTGTTGTGAATCAGAGGAACTATAAATCTACTTGTGTCAGGTCATAAATCTTTTTGACTAGACTTTGATAATAATGTGTCCTTGGATGTATTTGATCTCTTACTCCTCTGACATCACAAAGAAGGTTGTTCCTGAATAGGGATGTATTAAGTAGGACTGGGCGAAAGAAAACCCACTACATGTTTGACTCCTTGTATTGATTCTGTCCACCTTGCCTTAGGTAGCTGGGATATCTTCATTAGAAACATAGTCACATCATCTACACTTTCCTAAAAAGAAAATAGATGCTCTAGTAATAGGGAAGTCAGAGACACAGCCAGAGATTTTATCTGTAATTTTTTCTCTGGGCATATCTACTTACGGTGACTAACATATCAGACCAGTGCCCAAAGTTACGTGTGATGAATCCAAGATATAGACCTTTTTACCCAACTCCCTGAGGACAGTGTTGGTGAGATTCATCTTCAGGTGTAGAAACTTCAGTGTAGACATCTAGAGAAAAAGATGTTAAGGAAAACACCCTTCACAATGAGATTAGTCACGAACAGGCTTTTAGGCTAACATGAGGCATACAGGGCAAGGTATTTTTCTCACTGAAGAGATTTGTTTTGGCATGATCAGAGTTGGTTGGCATTTCCATATTTCCCGTGGAAAGAGAAAAATGAAAATCCAACTTTTAATGAAAAAAAAGTAAAATTTCTGTAAAATTTCTGCTGTGATGCTTCAGGCAATTTGCAGTCCTGGAGTCCTTTGCTCTTCCTTTTAGCAAAAGTTCAGGTTTTCTGACTGAGCTGGGCCTCCTGAAGGGTAGGATGGGATAAAGATGAGGTGATATATTATCAGAGCCTCCAGTATGTGCCACTATGATCTGTGGCGCTGCAGGACTTGGAAATTCATTCGTGTTTGGTTGAGCTTAAATCAGCATTGCAGCAGCAAATCCAAGTAAAATATTGTGACTGTCTCAAATACAGTTTCAGAGGAATATTTGATCAAAATGAAACAAGCAGACAACCCCTCAAATCCTCAAAACACCACGCACAGGCAGGGCATTTTTCACCAACAATAAAATGTTTAATCCAAAGTATAGACAATAATTTAGACAGACTGTTTTAGTCAGCTTCTGGATATAGTATAATAAAAATGCACAAATCGTAACTAAAATTTTTATTTTTTATAGATGATTATCAGTGAGTCAAAAGAGCTTGATTATCCTCACATTTTCCATTTTCACTTGAATAATCAGCTCTCTGAAATGGAATTATTTGTTTTACACAAGTACCAGATGTATAAAAATGCATAAACATACCCACAGAGCTGAAGCATTGTAGGTTGAAGTTTGTCCTTCTGATTGCCTCTCCGTTGTTCCAAAAAAAAAAAAAAGAAAAAAAAAAGAAAACTATATCTAGTTTAGTGTATCATTTAATCTCTGAGATAGATAGCTGAATTAATTCTGGTTCAGGAGTGGCAAACAGTGAATGTGGAGGATGAGAATGAAGAGCAACTCTGTGGGATAAGCCTCTTCCCTCCTTCTGCAGCCTGATTTTCAAGACAAACTACTTTTAGAAAGCTGGTTTCCTCTAAAAGAGAAGATGGCACAGCAGCAGACCTAACCTATCAAAGTTTTCTGAAGGTATAAAATACATATAGGGATTCTTCCTCGCCTTTTGTAAATAAACAAAGTCCTAAGTGAAAATCTGACCCAACATTTAAAGTTTATGACTAGCTAGGCAATATTCTGCAAAGCAATGACTGCTGAGTGGGGAAGCCTTAGGAGTCCAATAAATTGATTTCCCTGCCTACCTAATAGATCATGCCTAGTACCCTCTCCATAATGCAGTGCTTTTGAAATAGAGACTAATCAGGATTTGGGCTGGGAAAGTTTTACATTTCTGCATTAAAGCAAGATGTCAGCTAATATGCAGGAAGCTGTTCAGCTTCTGGTCATTCAATATTTCTTAAAAACAATCAATGGAAAAAGATCAGAGGTTTAAAAGCTAGACTGCTAAATTTCCTGAAGACTTTCTGCCAAATATCCAATGAAATAATCACAGCAATGAGCATTACCTTACCAATCTGCATTTTGTTAAATAGCCAAATAATGAAAATTTGATAAAACACATTTTTTAAGAAAAAAAAACTCATTTTACATTCCAGATGTCAAAATTGGGGAAAATGGGCAATGAAATGCTAGAAAAGGGCCAAAGACTTGCTTGTTTTTCCAAGACTGGGTTAGGTTTTAAAAAAGCATGGCTCAATCCCTTGTAATCAAAGAAATATACCACCAGAATTAAAGTTTCTCAGATCTCGCAAGTCACTAAGCAGACATTAAGTGTATAAATAACAGCCAGACATTTTACTAGTTTTTCTCCAAATTTTTCAGTTTTCAGGAATCATAAACTGAGATTTGTTTTTTAGGTGTTTGGGTGCCTGTAAAATATTAGTTCTGAACATTTCTTGAGAAGGTATTAAGAGCATTACAATTATAACTAAGGCCAAAGTTTGTTCTTGTAAACATCCTACTCAGCCCCACTGAAGGATACAAATCAGAGAAGAATTAGGTCTTTTAATTCATGATGTTCAAAAAAAAAAAAAAAAAAAAGATTGCTTGCAGGAAGGGGAACTAACTGGCATACTTAAAGGTTGGGGAATCATTAAATGTCTGAAGGGAGTCTGTCATGAGCTGTTCCAGACAGCACTTATTCCATGGCATTTCCATATGGTTTACAGGGAAACCAGAACAGCATGATAGTAAGGCAACACTTGACCTAAAACACATGGCAGACTTAGGAGATGGCAAGTGCAGGTCAACATGGACAAAAAACCTTGTTTGCATGGAACCAGGGATCCAAGCAGCAACATGGTGACAGAAAACCACTGTCTTTGGGAGACAGGAAGGGCAATTAAGATTACACTTCCATTTTCTGCATCCCATGGTTAGGGAGATGTGACAGAAGTTTAAAACTCAAGCTGCAGCCCACTGTTGTAAGGATCCCATGCAAGATCTCAAGCAAGTGAACTAATCTAGGGAATTTGGAGAGAAGCAGCTATCCTCATCAAGCAGACCGCTAAAGAGAGGCTGGTTGTCCAGGAGCGTACGCACCTACTCTTAATTCATCTATGAGCACAAGTTATAGTAGGACACAGGAACATAAATTAAGATCATCTGAACAAAACTCTTTGCTTGCTGCACATGAAAATTTAGACTAGTAAATATACGATAGGTCCATTCCTGTTTTGACAGTTCTGCGAGTCTAGCAGTAAATTTTAGACCAGATTTTATTTGATCCTCGCATTGTCTAACGATAAATTTGTGCCAGCACAAACTCTCAAAGTAAGGATTATATGCTTCCCTTTCACATCAAGAGACATTAAAGTCCACATATATCACACATTTATAGCAGATGTTCCTAAACAGACAAACCAGGTGCTAAACATATTTTATTCTGATGGGTAATTTTTGAAATTATTGCAATCAATGAGCTAATAATACTGGTGGTAATGATGAAGTCAAGTTATTATTACCCATTACATTTAATCATTGACAGCAAGTTAATTGGACCTAATTGGAGAAATCATCATAAATAACATAGAGCAGATGGTAGATGTTTGTTTTTCCACTTCCAAATCTATGTAGCAGCTATAGATAAAGTTCTGATGAACCAAGGTAAAAGGGCAGACAACATATATATTCTCCTGTGAAGTTATGGTTCACATTGGCAGTGCTGCAAGTCTAACACGCACAGACATCTCTGACAAGGCTGGGTAGATAAACACAGCTTCTTAGCTGTTAACTGTCTCTCAGCACTTTTTAAACACTGAAATCTTGTGTGTTTTCTCCGTTATAGCAACAAAGTTCAGGAATTACTGATGTAAAAGGGTGAAAATTAACAAAGCAGGAAAGGGCAATATGATCTGCCCAAACAGATGTGTTTAAAATACAGACCTCTGCATCTGCCTTCAGCACTGGAGAATCCCTTTGGAGAAAAATAGGTGCTTCCTTGGTGTGATGTGACTGATCTTATCCTAACATAGATTTCTTAAAGAGGCTAGACCAGCAAGACAAATGATCTATTACTCCCTAGCAAGTGTAAATGGTGCCAAATGCAAATGTCTACACACAGATGCCTAGGTGAGAGGATTGCATGCAGCTTGCATACAAACCAAGTCAAAGGCTAGGGAGCAAAGCAATGAATTATGCTCCTCTTCTTGCAGTGTGTCTACACAGGGCGAGGAGCAGTGACTGCAGGAATGAGATGGACCTGGTACAGCTACAGTAGGACTGGATTTCAGCACAGCCTGGGTTTGCACTCATAAGTATATCTTCATTACTAAGGGCAAGGAAGCTTAGTCCAGTTAAAATGCTTGAATGGTCCATTGCACGTTCAGGGCCAAATAATGCTCTCCCAGATGATGTCCGGGCATGGCATAAGAGTTAGAGCAAAGACATTAAGTAGCTGGGGGTAGGCACCCAGTTTTGTAGGGCAGCACAGTTTACAAGTGTAGAAGCAGACAGACCAGTGCAGTTGGCCTTAGGGCCAGAAAACAGACCCTGCCACTATTTGCTTTGCTAGTTCAACAATGCCCACAGACTCTTTTTTTTTTTTTTTTTTCTGAAGTTCATGTTATTCATTGTTGGTGGTGTCCTTGATCCTGAAAGAGGAAATAGATATGAAGGTGTGATACAACTTCCCTTTTATGGGGTCACTCATTCTTTTGTTCCACCTGGTCAGCTTCATTATATTCATGTGTATTTCAGGCTTTCTCCCTGTCTAATAACTATTTGCCAATTGCCAGATTTAAATGGGAAGCATTTTACCTACTTATTTATACTGCATCTAACCCTGCAAGCAAATGAGGCATGCAAAATGTAGAGGAGCACTGAGGGGTGACAGAGTCATAAATCTAGAATCATTACTCCACTTTTTACAGCATGGCTTTTATTCATTTCTGCATGCTCCCAAGCTGTTAGTAGGGCACTTGACAGCAGTGTAACAATTATCTTCTCTCAGATGCATTTTGTGACCAGTGCACAAGTCACTGTCTTGCTTAAGAAGTCAGTAACTCATGCCTGGCTATCCTCTTGTGCTTCTAGTTCAATCTTCATTTTATCTTATTCATTAGTCTTTATTCACATATTCATGGATACTCAATTTATATCTTACAGAAGAGGCCTTCCAAACCAAAATGAATTTTAAGAAAACTCATTTTGACTCATTAAGATTCTGAGTCTTAATAAGAAATTAAATGTATGCAGGCTTATCTTTTCCCAACCCAAATTCAAATTATATCTGTCCTGTTATTTCATGACTCTATTTAGCTCAGGTACCAGCACATCAGAAAAATATAGTGTGTGAAGAAGTGCATGAGAAATCTTCCTCTCTTCTTGTTTTCTCATTTGTTTTTGTTTGCTTTTTTTTTTACTGCAATATCTTTTAAAATATCATAGATGAAAATCCTGATCTCTAATTTCAGCCATCTAAAGTTAGAAATCTTGTCTAATTAAGAGTTTAGACTGTCTTCAAAAAGTTGATTTATCCCATCCTTCATGGGTTGTGCAAATCTTTCCAGAAATTTCTAGTAATTCAGTGTGTGAACTAATCCTTATGCTTGATACAAGGGATTTTTCTTTCCTTTTTTTGTCTTTTATTACAAACAACCGAGGTGAATTAGATTAGACACCACCCTGAAAATAGTTATTTCTCAACCATCAATGCAGAAAGAATGTTAATGACTGATTTAGACTAACCCTGGATGATCCACCCAGTTTCATGTTTTGCAAGGCGAATTTTGTATTTATAGTCATTTCCCATAATGGAAAGCTAAAGAAGATGCTGACGTCAACAACCTAGAAAACATTTCAACATAGACGGAGTTACTTCACCAGTCATGAAACCTGACAGAGAGACAGAGGTGGTAAAATAGGGGGATCTACCTTGGAGATATGCAAGTTAACTGTGCCCAAATGTACTTTTTATTTTTGTTAGCAACATAAGGATAACCGAGCTTTGGAAATGGGTGCCCACAAAGACTGTGCAGTCCCCAGTCTCAGAGGTGTCCAAGACACAAGAAGGGAAAGTCCTGGGCAACCTGATCTAAGCCCATAGCTGACCTTGCAGTGAGTAGGAGGTTGGACTAGAGACCATCCAAAGTCCCTTGCAACCTGAATCATTCTAGTATTCTAGGATTAGAACTAAATAAAAATTACCAGAAGACATTCCCAATTCCATAGAAGTGATTTCCAATAGCATATCTGTATTGTTTATAGATGCAACTGTTGCTTTATTTGTACAGTTGCGGTAGGATCACAAGAATTTTTTTCAATAAAGTAAGAACCCATTCAAACACTTGGCATTCACTGACTGAATTACCAAATTTAGTCAACACATTTTTGAGATTTTAATACTTGGGGAAGAGTTTTCCTACCAGAACAAGCTAGGGAACCTGAGCTCCTGCAAGTACACTCTCTCCATAGACCACATAAAATAGTAAAAAATCTTATTACTGAGACCAAAATTTTATCTGCCCCAGCGACCAAGAGCCATTCTCTATGAAAGGTTATAAGAATAGAGCTGGTTGGCACACAGTAATAATTTCTATCATGTTCTCTCCCAGCCTCCGGTATTTTGCGGCTTGAAGTCTTCCAGCATGTTCATAACGTCCATTAAGATGCCTCAATTCAACTTCTGTACTCACTTGAGAACCTGAAGTTACAAGGATGAACCTGGGCCCTGTTCATTTCATAAACTATAATGGTTTCCAGTGAGCAATGCTCATCTTTCTGAGAAGCATGAGAGTGGTAGAGACCAAATAAATGAGCTCAGTCATAAGCATGTTCTCTGGGCTAGTTTTTCAGTGGGCAACAGCAGCAAACCATGAACAAGAAGAGCTGGACAAAGTACAGAAAGAAACACTGCCAAGGTGAGTGGCAGTGAAGTGAAGGTCATCTATATGAAGCAAGGAACATAAACCAAGTAGTTATTATGCAGCAATAAACTTTGATCAGGACCTATTTACATCCAAAATATATTTTAGGAAAAAAAGGCTCTGTATTTCATTCATCTTACACTTCTGATATCTTTAGTTTCCTTACTTTGCTGAGTAGGAGGATTTTTGTTAAACTCAAGAAGCATTAACTCAGGTGAAACTTTGAATAACACCCCAGCTACACTTGCAGACATTTTTACTTTATTGTTTTTAAGAAGAATGCAAAGTGGAAACCTTTAATCAATTGCCAATTTATTATTTTCTTAAGAAAAACCAAAGCTGTTCTAATGTCCACCGGTAAAAATTCTGCTATTAGTCAGTATGGAGGAAAGGAATCCAAAGACTGAAGAGGTTTTGGAAGCATAAAACTGCTGGGAATCCTAGACTAATAGAAATCAGATACAAAAAAGATCTATCAAGTCCTCTAATCAGTTTTCAATCTAATATAAAACTGTTCCCAACAACACAGTTTCTAGTGCTTTGTCCAAAGTGGGTTTAAATGATATGAGCAATGCGGTTTTTGCCACTTCCACACATTCCTGTAGGCCACTGCCAGGATTTTTCCCCTGCTATTCTGCTTTTCCCACTGTTCTATGTATGTTAATGCTCCTAAAGTATTTCCTTTTCTTTTCTTTACCATCAGATATTTTTACAAGATTTTCATTAATTTTAATTAACCAATCTGCTTATTTTTATTTTAATGTTCTAAGAAGAAAAAATAATAAAAAAGAGAGAGTTAACCACTTCTGAATTATGGGTTATTTGGAACATCCACTGAGTTTTTGATCGAAATGTCACAGCTAGTCAGTAACAGTTTGAAACTCTTTAATCTTCAAAGTATTTGTGATGTTTTGTTTTTTAGTTGGACATATATTTTTCAGGTAAAAAGTTTTTTCAGGTAAAAAGTATTTTATTGGAATCGATCATTTCTCCTTCTTTATCTGATAATTCAGGCTTTCTCTGATACTTCTGAGGAAATAACTTCATAAAAAGCATAAGCTTTCCTGCTGCTCATTACCATTTTTTTGCATAAAAATGTAACCAATAATAAGTGAGTTTGAGGGACAATTAACATTTGCATATATCTGAAGATTCGCCTAGGACAGACAGCAGTCACCTCCACTGAGGCAGAAAATGATAAATGTAGCCTTTATATTTTATCAATATATCATGCCGTGACAGTCTGAACCACTTGATTCTTCCAAGTCCTTTCCTTCCAAGATCTTTCCAGGACGGATCTCCTCCATTAAAAAAAAAAAAAAAAAAGTAGATCACTCGTGTTTTTAGAAATTCAGAAATGGAAAAACAAACAAACAAACAAAAAAAACCTGATCCAGTACTGTGAAAATGTATATTATGCCTGAGAAAAACTAAATTTTGATCGCCATGCACAAGATAAAATGGAAGTCAAATAATATCCTCCCCCCGGATAGTTTTAAAGGATTTTAAAACAGTTTATTGGCTTCTGACCGACTCTTTTAAGTTTAGAACCATTGTGGTTTTAGTCTAAAGGTGAGACTGAGGTTAAACTTGCCTATTTAATAGACAAGACTAACTTCCTGACTGACAGCCTTTAATTATTAATATTGAAGTAATGTGATTAACATTTTTTTGACAAGGAAAAAAGGGTCTGGTTAAGATACTAAGTGGAATTCAAATTAATTTCCTGCCCTGGTACATATTCTCTGTGCAACTTTGACTATACATTCTTACCTGTAAGCATTCATTCAGATTATCTAATTTAAATTCCCTCTAACATTAAACTAATGAGGTGGGTTTTTTTTCCTAGGTATTTGAAATCTCCTTCAGTCTCCACTGCCTGTAGAAGAAGTTAAGGTATCTAAATTTGTTGGTGTGAGGACATGTCACCTTCTCTTTAGTGATTTCCCTACCTGTAATAAGTACCAAGAATATGTCTCATACTCTACTTACAATGGTACTGGGCTTTGAGCACCATCAGAGAGAAATTTAAACTACTCACAGTTCATTATAACTTCTTTCTAGATATTCTTGAAATCAATCATTGCCTTTGTTTTAGGCCACACTGCTTCCTTACGAACCAATGTGAATTCCGGTGAAAAAGAGTATTGATACTAACAGCAAAAATATCTAATTTCAAGAGAACTTACCAGAATAGAAGTAAACCATAATAATTCTTTTGAGCAATGCATTATTTGGATAGAAATCCAAGGACACTCTTGCAGAAGCAAAAGTCAGAGCTCTCCAAATATGTCTCATTTAGCAACAGAGGCTCTTGCTGCATCTGTTACCTCAGAGTCTGCATATAGGCTCTATAGCCCACAGAGTATTTTTTCATTCAATTTCCAGTGCCACAGTATTTGCTGGTCTGTACCTACTATACCACTATAATTCACAGTTTAACAAAATTCCCATTAATTCTGAATGCTGCCAGAAAATATTGTATCATACCTTGGGATTTTGGTATGGTATTTTTCATGATAGTAAATAGGTAAGCTTTAAGTGAGTAGACAAGTAATAACAAGTGAAGTATTACTGCAGTCCTGTCTATTATTTCACTTAAACATAAGTAAGTGTCTAAAATTCTCAGGCTCGTCTGTTCACTTTTCTGGCTTTGGTTACAGCACTGAAGAAAATGACTTATCAGTAACACACAGAAAATCATGGGAAGTTTTCAGAAATGTTCTTCTGCATGAGTGAAGATAGATGGTGTTTTTTAGCTGTGTAAAACATAGGCATTTTGTCAAAGCTAGTCATCCGCATTTTCTTTATAGTCAGTGCAGAGAGAGTGCCATCCCCACAGGAAGACTCATCCTATTCTAAAACAAATTATTAAGAGTTAACTTTATTTTCAGAAGTGCTTTTGTTTCCACTGACTACACAGAAATAATAGCCAGGGCTAAGGCTAGATGCCTTACAGCAGAGATTAGCTCAGATGAATCCCACCTGGTTACTGGTTTTGTCTTTTAAGGCCTGTGTACTTAGGAACCTAATTATCTTGTTAGTTATAATCATGGAACTCTGATTAAAGCCAATAAAAGCTCAACAGAAACAATGGATTGAACAGTGTAACCTCAGAGGAACTCCTGGCTCTAGGTGACATTGTGATTGGAAAAATAAATCCTTCTAAACAATCTCATGCTAGAGGGGATATGTATAATGCACATTTCCTCTTATCTGAATGCTGAACTACAGCTTGGGAATGCTCAGGATCCAAACAGGGTGTTTTCATGTGGCAGAAATGCCTATAAACTCTCTCAGCTCTTGTTTCAAAATCAGTAAAGCTTTCCTTCTGGATGAAATGATAATCAAGGTAGCTTGTACCAGCCAGATTGTGGCGATCTAACCCTTGTTATCTTGTTCTTTGGCACCCTCCCTCCAGGGATTCAGGTCAGTAAAGCTGGGAATCGTGCCTGGGATGTTCTGCTGCAGAGCAGCTCCCATGCACATCTTAAGCTGGTGAGTTTCAGAGTGTGCTTTGCAGACCGCACGTTTCCCTCAGCCTCTCCATTCATCGGAGAGGATAACATAGCCTAGTTGTGACGTGACTAAAGCTGTGCATGTCCATAAATCATGTGTGTTCTTCCTCATCAAACTGGGGGCCTTGGACTGTGTTAATTTCATCTGGGATTCTCTGTTTTGCCAATATGTTTTTCAGCTGATTTATGACACTTGCACTAAAAAGTGTGTGATCTCTAAATATCTGGAAGGGAAGCCAACCGCAACCAAGTACCTTCCCCTTTAACTCACAGATGTCAGTCCCTATGCTTTTGAGGGTGTGAGTTGTTATTAATGGCCTCTTATGCTGGCTTTCTTAACAAAACTCACACTGGCTACAATCACAGAATAAATAATATGTCTGTGTTTCCTAACCTCTGGCTGCAAAACAGTGCTGTTTCACAAATGTTAGGAAGGCCCAAATACCCCATCTTGCTCCCTGGAAAAGGATCTATATGAAAGTTCTGTTGGAAAAAATAAACTTACAACACAAAGTAACTTTTATTTCTTTTATTTTTGGCTCTCTGAACTATTTATTTTCAAGAAAGAAAAAAAAAAGAAAGAAAGAAAAAGGATTCTCTTGGGCATGTTTTAATATTCCCTAAGAAAGAACTTTGAACTTTTTACATAACAATGGCCTTCTGCCTTTCTGCAGAGTTCTTCAGTAGCAGGCAGCTTCATATTTGTAATCATCCTTTACGAGCAGTCCCTGTGTTTTACACATTGCTTTGAAAGTTATGAATCATCATGCAATGGCAAATTTCATGCAATTCCAAATTTGTATACTGGCATGCACAATTAACGTGTCCTCACCAGGCATTTCATCCACCTTTATTTCATATTTCATCATGCATTGAAATCCTAGTTACTTCTCAGGTATACATAAGCATACTCTACAGTAAGACGAACAACCTGTATCTTTCTTATTTTAACTTATCGTAGCTTTCTTCATGACATGTTAGTTACTTTCAGCTGATCATCATCATTATAAATTTCTCTGTGGTATCTGCATTTGCAAGAAGAGCCGCACAAGCTTGAATTAAGAGAGAACTGAGGCCACATGTTAAGATGTCATTTGCACACCTTGCTGCTATCTTCTGCATTAGTATCATCAGTTTCCCTTGGAATTACTTCTGTGCAATGATAATAGAAATTCTGCAGCACCAGAATTATCCTAGAAGTGATATTCACAGTTATCTTGGCCTTGCTTGAGTGCAGAAATTGATTTGCTATGAAACACGTGTGGTATTTTTGAGGTAAAAATAGCTGGTCACTGAGTAGCCTTGGAATGCTGCCATCCTTGGTAGATGAGATGTATTCCACCACTGGAATGAGCATACTTGGTTGTTTCAGTGGAGTGTATTTTTTCTGAGATTCATAAATATGCATGCACAGAAAGCACTAGACTGTGATTCCTTTTGCAGCCCCTCTATATGTTCATTTGGTCTGCCTTTCTGCTGCCATTTCATTTACCTAATTGAGCATGTCCTCTGGACTTGGAATTCTTTTAATTGAATTTGTGCCATAAAGTTTTCAAAATCTTAATTAAGAGAAATGATCACAATCATGAGTGTTATTGCACCAACATATTTTTCTTTTTCTGTCTTTCAGTGATAAAGATTGCAATGCTACTTGGTATATTGGAATACTGAAGATAGAGAAAAGTAGCATAATAAACAAAATAGCCTTATTTTAAAGGTGTTATCTAAGAGTTTCTTTACTGGCCAACTAGTTCAAAATATCCACATGCAGTTGCTCCTCTCAGAGTATTGTGGTCTTAAGTGACAGCAGCCATGAAACAAAATATAATGCGATTGTATTAATAGTCCAGATAACTATATCTTTACAGAATTACATCAATTCCAGTCAAGACTCAATCTACACATTCAACTACCTCAGGTTTAAAACATCTTTGATATAAACCACAGAGCCTTGTCTGTGAATAGAAGTCAGTGTAGAGTCAGCATCAAAATTTTTACCTTGTCATTGCAGAGAAGGTAAGATACCTGGGTGTACTCCACAGCTACCTTGGGGAACATGGATGACCACACGAATGGCATTGAGAGTTTTTACTGTATTTAAAAAAAATATTATTCATATCTTTTCTCCTGGCTGATACAGTTCGAGTTAAGATCACTATTTTCAGATTCCAAAGATGGTGCCTAAGGCAGGGAGGGGAGAATGAGGACTAATAATCAAAATGCTGTAGAGAAGTGAAGAGAAAATTTTTGCACTCACAAAATAAGCAAAAATGAGCACTCCATGAAAATATCACATAGAAAGTTTAACAAACATTTTTATTATTTTTCCAGAGAATGAAATTGCACTGTTGTTTATCTCCACAGAAAATTTTGGAGGCTGGAAGCACAGATTAGCTGAAAAGGGAGATAAGCAAATTCAAGGGAATTCAGAGAGAACTATTATAAATAATGGGCCAAAGGCAAATTCTTTCAGGACATCCCAAACCTGATGATAGCAGGATGCTGGAATGGGGTGAAAGAGAAAGTTCTCTCTCCCTGGCAGTTTCCCTGTGCATTAACAATCACTGTCACAGGGAGATTGCAGGGCAAGATGGAAATCATTCTGCAAAACTATTATAAGCCTTTCCCAGTAGCGAAAAGTGTGTATCTGAGAGTTATCTAATTGTGACAGACCACATCCATGTAGGTCAGTAGTAGATTTTTATTAAAAATAAAATATTTTCAGGTCCTTCCATTTGGGAGAAAACCTCCAAACAGCTTGCAACTTAGAAATGGTCTCATTATGTGCAGCACTGCTTGATGTTTAGGCCCCTTCCCTTCATCAAAATCATTATGTCTCGTTATGATTCGTTGATGATAAAGATTTGTTATGAATCATTATCCAAGGGTGATACCACAACTTGCTATCAGAAAAGACAGTGTTCTAGCACAACAGACAACGAAAAGCTATAAAACTGCCTTTTCCTACCTGAAACTCTTTGAGAATCTAATCCAAAATGGCTTTGCCAGAGAGAACTTCATGGTTCTGGAATGGGGTTTGTACCTGAAGAGTAACTGTAGGTTGGAACTGGCAGAGGGATGGGTTGAGTTTGCTCATGGGAAGTACAGTATCTAATTTAATGGTGTAAGGGAATAGTACCATATATATAACACCCATACTCTTGCAAAACATGCATAAAGAAGTCAGTCAAAACCTCAGATTTAAAAAAAGCAGGATTTTAGCCACTGCTACTAGTTCCTTTCTAAAGTCATTGAAATGTTATAAAATTAACCTATGTGGTAACAAACTCTATGATTTTGCCATATTTTGCATGAAGTCACTGCTTTAGCTTTACTATAGGTTTGAAGTGTTTCACCTAAGTTTGAACCTCAGCCTATCACAATTACAGTATTAGAGCTGATCTGACTTCTCCCCAAAGTCTTGGTGGGCTACTTTAATTTTTTTTGCCTGATGAAAGTGCGGAAATATCATTCTGTTGCTGCTGCTGGCCTAATGTTCATGTATTTGATTGGGTGGCACTGAAAAGCTCATATCACATTCAGGAAAAGGACAACCATAAAAATTAACCTTGTGTTGCTTATCCAGAAAAAAAAAAAAGTTTAAATAGCTAGCCTTGGCATGCCCCAGAGGAACTGTGAAATGGATTTGGAGTCAGCCTCTTCGTCAGTTAAACTATGTGTGAAATCCAAATAAAGGAACCTGGGTGAAAGGTGAAAAAAGAAAACAGCTAATTAAGTATTAGAAAAAAAGGGGAAAATAAATTTGATTTATACTTCTTTTAATGTTCTTTGGCTAAAACAAAATTCATGGAACATGTAATTGAGTTGACAAATATAACAGGAGACAGAGGTTAAATAAATAATCTCTGGTGAAAACTATATAGAGTAACTTAGCATAATAAATTGTTTCATGAAGCAGAAAATTCTATGACAGTTTGGTACACAGGGTATTCCCTCTCCTTCAGTTATAGGGCATTTATTACCCAATAACTGTGTCTTGATGCTCAAGCAAGACAGATGATGTGGTGACAGATATTTAAGGTTGTGAACTAATGTTCCATCTTTTAGACAGAACAAGAGAAGGCAGTAGAAAGTTTGGGGTGTGGCTTGTTTTTTTTTGTTTGTTTGTTTGTTTGTTTATTTTTGCTAATAGCTTGCCTTCTTATTGCTTGAGCAATAAATGGAATTTAGCAATGGTTCCTCCAGGGCTGGAATGGGTCTTAGGGATGAGGACACAAGAGATTCCAATACACTCTCTTCAGTTTTTGTTTTACACCCTGTGTGTCTTTAAACCTCTAACAACCCAGGGCTCTGACTGTTTTCCAGTGTTTTTAAAAACAGCTTTTAAAGAGCTGCATATCTTCCATTTCAGTGTAACACAGGATAAGAGCATGTTGTGTTCTTTTAAAATGATAGCATTTGTGAGGCAGGACTCTATTTTAAAGGAAATCATTAAACTGCACATGGGATTTATTCCTAGACTGTAAGTAGCTGAATAACTTGGCTGAGCAGTAAGGAACTCTATTTAGAGTCCATCTAGGTAACTCTGGTCTTGCAATAAAGCAAAGGCTACAATTATATTAACACTGATTTACAGCTTTTCATCTGATCATCTGAGGGTATATTAGCGTGAGATGAATCATTCAGTGTATTCCTTAAGATATATTGAATAATTGTCTTAATTATGTCCATATGTAGGCATCTAATTCTTGAGATCCTCTAAATTATCTCATTTGGTGTCCAGCAATTTCAGAAGAGCATAGGTCTTCTATATTCGTGTGTTATCTTCAGTCAGACTTCTCAGTTATCTTAGGTATCACAAAAAATATTGGCTGTTTTGTGATCATCTGAAGATAATCTGAATCCCTATGTCCCTGCTGATTGCAATGGGGTCTTAGATACCCAGCTCACATGCAGCATCCTAATTTGTAGATACTTAGATCTTGAAACTAATCCTGCTCTAGATTTTACTCTCCCCCCAGAGAAATAAAATAAGAAGTAATTTTGTTACATATTTCTCTAACTTTGATGTATTCTACAAAACCTTGGGATAAGTTGTATGAATTCATTACTCACACACAAATTGAGTGTGATTAAATCGATCCTTTTGAGTAGGTAGCGCACTTAAGACTAAGTTCTCCTGTTGACTTCAAACAGTTTTGGATCATTTGCCTAAGGCTATTCATGCAAATCATGAATGAGTATCAACATGGTTCTATAACCTTGTAGGGATGCAGAATTGCCTTCCCACTAACCTCAATAACTGTTTCCAGGTTCATTTTATATGGCAGTCCAGCATAGGCAAAATGCTGAGAAGGATATCCCTGAAGTTACAGGTGATTTTTTTTTTACTTTTTATCACTACATAAACCATTTCAAAACTGTCAAAAGTCTACACTAGTTCTACCTTCTATGTCATTCAACTCTTGGCAGTCAGAATATCACATGCGGTACACATGAGGGGAAGTAAGAGGACTGGTTTTACAGCCTTGTTCTTTGAAACTACCCATGGGATTAGTGATATCTATCATGGTTTTCTTTCCAGGATACCTCGCTAACCACTTAAATTAGGATCACTTCCCAGAGCCATTCTGCCAGGCAAAATAAAAAGTCACGTAAAAAGGAATCTCAGGCTCTGGAACATCCTAATCTAGAATATTTTGATAATATCACAAGATTCTTGGAGCTGAATCTTAAAGAGAGAAATTCTTCAGGCCTGTTGCCTCACTATAAATAAATAGTATTGCAACCAGATTCAACCCAATACTAGAATAAAAAATATTTTCACATATTGTGCCTAAAGCCTGCAGTTTGAGTACATCCAAGAAACAATTCTGTCTTTCAAACAGTGCTCTCCTTTCATGGGACTGTTAGCCTAGGAATTTTTCTCCAAGTAGTAATCATTCCCTCCTTTGAGAAGCATGAAGCATTCATCCTGTTACCTCCTAATAGTGAAACAAAGATAATTAATTCCCCCAACAAAGACATCTAAAGCTATTCTTCCTTCCCCAATTGCTCTTTCTGAGCCATGATGTATATATAAAAAGTCCAGAAACTGCATTTCTGTTGAGAGCATAAGTTTGGAAACTCCTTGTGTCATCTCCAACTCCTTAAAAGCCTAAAGCAGCAGCCCAGACCTGACCCTATTGATCAGAAGGGCAGCAAAGAGACTACTCATCCCACAGTCCTCAACCACAGGATAGATGACCTGCGAGAAACAAGGGAGGCCCTGATCTTAAGCCTTTGGATCACACAAAACAACGCACAGAGCAAACCTTCGTGCCAGAAATTCCCCTCTCTCTCTAACTGAGATTATCTTAACGAACTGACTTTTGCAAACAGTGTTTGCAAACCCCCTTAGGCAGACTCTCCCCTCTTCAAGCTTCCCAAGGGTATTGTCTGCCTCTCTGAGACACTTTAAAGGCATAGAAATAGCCTTGGGGAACAAAAATTTGGCTGTATGACCATTACGGGAAAAAATAAAAGCTGATCATTCAATCTCCACTATCAAACACTTCTAAGAGTGAAGAAGATGAAATGATCAGTTAATAGCTTCAGCAACTTGTCTTTGAGCCTTGCCTGAGATCCTGCAAAATAATGCACATTGTAGACAGCATAAGCAAACATAAGTGAACTGCCATTTTTTTTAAGTTCTCCATGACTTCAGAAGAAGTAGAAATAGATAAAAAAAAATAGACACAGTGAGGGCTTATGAGCCAACACATCCTAGTTGACATGTCAACCATCATGCAGGGAACAGGAAAAAAGCTTATATTAATATAACCAAGGCAAGTGTCTTTAATTTTGCTAACTGTCCCTTCACTTCTTAAGCATTCCTCTAAATGTTTGATATCAGCCTCTGTTGGAGATGTGAGGCTGGCCTAGCTTGAACACAGATTTAAACCACCGTGGGAGCTCCAGTGTTGCCACAACTGTAAGACAACGGAATCAACTGAAGCCAAGGAAATGATTAACAGCTGAGCCCGTCTCCAACCAAAACTAAGCTATACCAATCTGAAATAAGAAGACTTGGATTTTCACCTATTTTCTTTCTCTGATATAAGTTTTTCATTGTTCTCTGCTCTTAAGGAGATTTGTGGTTTGGATTGAAATAATTCACAAAAGATTATGCTATAACTTCAAATCTTTCCTGTGATGCCCACTATTGTTTAAGGTGCTTCTAAAGATTTTTTTTTTTTTTTGTAACATAGAAGTAAAAAATTCCACTCAATTGTATAGACATTTTTGAGAGCTATTTTTGTGGTTACTTTTGCTGTCACGCATCTTCTACCCCTTGATGGCCACAAATAACAAGGAATGACCTTTGAAACAAAGTTTCCCTGAATATGCATCTCAGAGGGTTTGCAATCTGAAAATCATTGCCTACGGACCAAAACAAAGAAAGTAGAAGCATATGGATGGCTTGGGCCCCCTATTCCATTCTGTGAGATCTAAACAGCTGATACATTACCATGAAAGAACAGAATGTTTGAACACCTGTGCCAATGGAGTACCCGTCCAAGATGTTTCATAATCATGCTTATTTATGGAATCTGAATAGGATGCCAAGTCAGGTGGGAAAATAGGAGACGGCACTTAAGTCATAGTAAATATTACCCAGTAAGGGGCAGGGGGAAGTAGTGCTGTTGTCAAGTTGAGACGAGGGGGTGAGAGGGAGCAGGAAATTACAGAGGGAGATTAGATCCCATATATAGCCAGAGGAGTCATCAGGGAGAGGTATGCGGTAGAAGAAAAATGGAAGGTTTTCTGAAAGCCAGGGGTAAAGGAAATAAACCGAACGCCATAAAAACAGCTTACAGAGTCCCAGGCTCTGAAAGCTGCACCAGCAGTTAGAGAAAACAGTCAGACAGTGTTAGCCTCCCCAAGCATGGATGGATGCCACAAGACTGAATGCAAAAGAAAACACTAACCTGGACTAAGGGAAAATGATGAGGTATCCTATCTGCTCCCTGGCTTTCAGGGGATGTTATTCAAAGGTAGGAGAGAGGAAGCACCTGGGCACCTGGTTGACTTAAGCCTTGGAATGTCATTTCACAGGAAAAAAAAGTCACTAGAGAGGCAAACCACCAGAGTAACAAATGATGAGTAAACGAGAAGCTGAAATAAGAGAAGAACAGACTTGAAATGGTTGATAGGGATGCTTTCAAACACAGCCGGTCACCTCATATATTCTCCACAAAACTTTCAGTTTCCCCCTTGAGTCCTGCGCATTCAGTCTTTGTTTGACACTCTTACCAATCTATGTTTCCTAACAGCTTTTCCAACTCCCATTCCCTTTCCTGACATCCTTGCCAAATCCAGGCAGTATCTTTCACTTGTTCCCTTCCCCACATCACATACCAGAACATAATTTTCACAACCTGAGGGTGCCAGCTCTGTGCCGTGCATTAAAAGGACATTAAGCATTACGTGGATCAACAGAAGCTAGAATATTTTTTCTGATGGACTGAGGGTGGAGGGATGGGAGAGAAGGAAGAGGCCTTGTGAATGGGCCTTCCTTAGCAGAACATCCTATAAAAAACATATGATAATGTAATCATCACAGATATTTGACAAATGCTATTCTGTTCATTTTTTTCCCCTACTGATGACATATCCCAGGCTTTACTCTGAGGTTCCCAAAGATAGATTGTGCATACAGGAAGTATCTAGAGGAATGCAAAAGCGAAAAACAGAAACACTACATTTAGATTCCTTCACACTGTCTTCTTCAGCAAGTTCTTTAAAAGAAGTTACTAAAATAGTTAACACAATCCAAGGTCCTCTGAAAGCAAATAAGTATTTTATCATGAATACTAGCATTGCTAAGTGTTAGAAATTAAGTCACAATCCATAGAATGGCTGGTGGCATTATTTACCCTTAATTTGACTGACTGGGAAAATCTAAAGGAAATCCTTGCATTCAAAAAAAATATTGAAAAGAAAAATCTACTGAAAATTGCATCATGCCATTTTTGATTAGCATTGTATTAATTGTTTATGATTAATATTGTACTGATTTGTAGCAATAAGTGCTTTAAAAAAATGGATAGTCGCGAAGCTGCAAATGAAAAAGCCTTAGAAGCTGCAAATTAAAAAAAAATGCAGAGTACTTTTCAAGACAAAACTAGGAATAATGCTCATTTCAGTTGGTGATTATTAACATTTTAAAGTGTTTTAGCAGTAAATAAGGTAAATTTGGAAATGTCATTTTGACTTCCTGGGTTTTTAAAATAAATATGAATAAATATGAATAGAAAATTCTGGAGAATTTCCACAGGAAAAAAAATCTGTTTTAAGTTATTTTCTGCTGCTTTCTTCCTGATTTACACCTTTTGTTGAACGGGAACCAGTTACAAAGTGTGAAAGGCATTTTCCCACATTTTCAACTTGTTACCCAACTGGAAAGAATAGAAAACAAAGAATCACAGGAAGTGCATATGATAGAAGACAAGGAAGGACTGCCATTTCTCAGAATTTCATCAGGTAAAGCGGCTTTTTCTGAGGGGAAAAAGTAAAAAAAAAAAAAATTATCAAAATAATCTGCTTTTCCAAACAGATTTTCATGTTACTTCTACCTCAGGTTACTTCTGAACTTTAATTTGTCTCCCTTGGCAGCAGGAGCTAATAGGACTATACCCTTAAAACCGTCATCTTGTTGAGTCATCTTGTTGAGTTAAATTTGCTTGGGCAATACTCAGAGAGAGACCAAAGCCTCACATTCCCCTAATTCTCTACCCAGACTGAGAAAGCCACATTTCAATGCCTGGACTTTGTTGCTGAAAAGATTTTAGAATCTCTCCTTAAGATGTTTTACTCCTTACAATTTTACATTTTTAGCCCTACTTAACAATGCATGAGTTTTATCTTTGGACCCCCAAATGCCAGAGGAGAGGGAGGATATTCAGAAAGTCCCTGTGTTTATTTGACATTCCAGAATGAATACATGTTGTGTGGACAAAGGCAATGTTTTACAAGTTTTCACATCACATTCTGAAAGCAGTGTTTTCTTTATAATCTATGTATCTTTACATAGGCTGTAGGCCAGGCTAAGCAGTGTGATGCAAAGCCTGGGCAGAGGGCCTCTATTCACAAAGGAGCACTTATTTCACTTCATTTTACATGGCTATCTGTACCGCTAAGATCACTCTGAGGGATATTTTATACACATCACACAGTGTGTGTTGTGCTCCTGTATCAGGCCTATATTTTAATCTCAATTGTGAAAACTAGTTGGTGGGACCAACATATCAAACCAACAATAGCAATAATGGGCCAGAAGACAACCTTTAAAGGAAGCCTGCAATCTTCACTGTTTGACATATCTTGCCAACAACCCTTGTCGTTGTCAAACATAATTTCTCTAGTTTCACAGTGCTGTGCTCTGAAAGAGATCATTTGAAAAGTGGTAGCAGAGCAGACCATTCTGGAAGGATGATATAGTGATGCTAACAGCCATAACATGGCATAATGCCATGCTCTCTCTTTGAAATGTGCACTGAGAAATGGCCTGTACTTCCACGGAAATATATTATCTGCCTGAGAAGCAAATGTTGCAAAACACAGAAATTCAACCCTTATCCATCACTAACACAGATATTTTAGCATAAAAAAGGGTTACTGATATAGTAGAGACATTTAACAGAAAGATAGTTACTGGTAGCGATCCCAATATCCTTAATGAGGGCTGTATAAGATGCTGTTCAACAAAAGGTTCTTTTGTAGTGCTTCAGCTTTCTCATTTAGAATTAAAGAATGAGTAAAAGGAGGATTCCTGAGGGCTCTGGGGCATTTCTTTTAAGATGCATGTTCAACACCTTGCTGGCCCTTTGGTTTCTTAGGTAGCTTTGAATGAGTTGGTAAACATCTAGATAAAAATGCAAGGGTCTAAAGCAAAACTAAAGTAGATTTGCAGAATTAAGGCCGAACATTTTGATCCCAAACTTACCTCCTGCATTGCTATTCCTGCAAGGATTTAAAGTCACATAATGTTTACTTTCTAGACTTTTAATGCTATATTTCTGTGTGTCCTCCATGCAGCTGTCTTGGTACACCTCCCCCATATGCCTTTGACTTATCAGTAAAATACAACATTGATGCACAAGCTCAGAGCATGCCTTATTTGCCTACTGATTGACTTGAGCTTTACATCAAAGCCAATACAGCCATTTCCAAAAATATTTGAAGAGGTTCTTCCTCCACCTTTGCTATGCGATATCTCACCAACTACAGCAGCTGCTTGGGCTGTGGGAGACACCAGGATAAGCCTCATAGCACCTCAGCTACTTGAGTCAAGTGAGGAAGCAAAAGTGAATGGACATCCATGACCCCACAGAGAGAGGCAGGATGAAACAGGGCACAACCCAATGGTCTAGTGACTAAGGTTGCCAAAGGCTACTTGGCTGAGGGATAGGCAGGATTTTGTTTCTTGTTCCTAGACATTTTTTGAATGAAAGAGACATTGCACAATGGGCGTAATTATATGTAATTACACATAATTGCAGTGTTGGAAGTAGGGCTGGAAGGTAAATTCCCCATAAAGTCCCCAGTGGAGTAGTCAAGTTTCCTGCATCTTTCTCCCTATAGATCTCATACTCCCTTCTGCATAGCAGCATGGTCCTTACAGGAGCAAAAGAAACTACCTGCAGTCCCAGTTTCATTTACTTATAGCTCAGTATGGTAAGACTGGCCTAAAACATCTCAGAGGAGCCCCTGATACCCCACTCTCTTCTTCTTTGGCAGCTGCTTGACTATCACATAAGACCCGCAGGCAGGCTGATCTGTTACCGCCACTGCTGGCAATGGCTGAACAGCTTGAAGTCAGCTAATGAGCCTCCCTGAAGGAATATTAGCTACATGCCTCTAAAAAAAGGGCAGGATTTAAAAATGTAGCCCTTCAGCATTTCCTGTTGAGTAAGTTTGACATTCATATGGCACTGATGTTGC
Source organism: Tinamus guttatus (assembly GCF_000705375.1). Next base: position 199,145 of record NW_010585692.1, read on the forward strand.
ATACAGCCAGGGAGTACTTCTAACAGCATCTGCAGATAAAAGTTAATTCCTGCTTAGTTTAGAAATTAGTGGGGATGGTGAAGATTTGTCCTTTCTCACAGTGTCACTTGGAGAAGAACCATCTCTGTGCAACCACAATAACCAAGTCTGATGTAATCATGATAGCATTACTTAGCTTTGAAAGGCTGCCACTGAAATGGGGCTATGGAGGATACATTCACAGCACCAAGCAAAACAAGCAGATTGAATGACCCTGCTACAGTCCATCTCTACTACTAACTAAAAACAAACCTAATGAGCTGCATGCAGGACTCTCCAAATTAAATTACATAATACATTTCCTCTATGCTTCATAAACTATCTTATAGTATGCAATTTTCTTTTCTGGATGATATATTTCAGGTATTACATGAAATTTTTTAAAAAGAACACTGATTTTATTAATGTGCAAAATATTCTTCTGCCAAGCAGCATATTTATTTTTACAATTAGGCTCATACGCATTTACCACATGCACTCTGTGGTTAGATTTCAGGACAGTTACAGAAGAAGTCATTCCTGATCAGTTAAAAGGAATTCAATCCAAAGCCAAGGGAAGAAAGGCAGAAAGAGAGGGAACTAACACGCACAGCAGGCTGCAGTGAACTGGAACTAGGTGGACTCTCAGACATTTTGCACTTAGAACCTGAAATAACTTTTCTGAAATTTTTATCACTATGACCAAAGCTGGAGCTTAAGATGGCAGGAGTAATTCTGATGCTGAACTATGAAATAGTGAAGCCCTCACACTTTCTCTATTTCTTTTATGGTCAGGGTGCCTTGAAGTCCATAATTCTAGAAGACAGAGTGTTCTCCTGACAAGAAAGATAGTTTTAAGGACATGTTTCAAGCCCCAGTTTCAAATCTTGGCTCTAGTTTCATTGGGTTTATCTGCATGCTTGAGGTTTATACATTAAAAACGTTTTAGAGTACTGACAACTTTGCAATAGAGAAGTTTTTCAGTGTATTGGAGGACAGTAATACTAGAGCTGTTTTTTATTAAATTCACTGATTGTTCCAATTTTTTTTTCTTCTTTTCCTTCCAGTGGGAATTTCACTGAGAACAGGTAAGCCTGTGAATTTTACTTCATTTTGTTTGTAAACATGTTGTCACCTTCATGCAACAATGTTCAAAACGAGGAAATACAGGCAAATATTTCTCCTTATTGTGGGAAAAAAAAAGGAAAACAAGGAAATTTTAAAGCTTCAGACATTTCACAGGGCAAGTGAAATGAAGCATTAACTTCACCTTTATTTTTAATGGAAATGTTAAAAACAATAAAAATAAAGTGCCAAACTATGACATCTCGCATCAGAACTTTGTTATTGCTGTCGAGGACAGGATAAGTCTTTGGTCTCTTACAGGCAGACAGCTTCACAATGTGCACATAGACAATGAAGTTTTTGTCATCATCTAGCACTGCTGAAATTGTCTTCTTACTGATTTCACTAGTCAGATCAATAATAAGCACTTATAAAATTCCACTCAAGTTACTTACATTAAAAATGTGTGCTATAAATCACTTCATGCTTAATGTTCTGAGCTCTACTAATTAAGAAAGAGGCAGAAGGGAAGTGAAACTACTGCTGAAAGCTGGGCAGACCAAATAAGTATATATTTACTCACTGATGCAAAGAGAAAAAGGCCAGCTGAGATCCAAACAAAGTCAGAAGAGTTACACTGTGTCTGAAATTTTAGGAGACCAGTTCTATTAGAATGAAGAAAATGTCCTTCAGAAGATCAGTCCTTCTACAGGTTTGTTTTGCCGAACAGTCTAAAAAACTGCCTCTTCCTACAAGAAAGGAGCAAGTTTGGGCGTAAGAATTCATAGTTCCTACCACCTCACCTGGGAAAACATTTTGATCCGTTTCAGTAGATATTCGTGAGATTTAATTGTGATAATCACTTTGAAATAACAGTGTGAAGTACTTCAGTACCTTCACTACTGAAATTACACTGTGTCTTAAAAGCTTGGCTATTACAAAGAAGTAAGAGACTTGTTACATTTATCTCTTTTGAGTCAAATGACAGTTTCTGTCCTGGAACAATGATTTTCAGATTATGACCTGTAGACCCCTGTGATGTCCATGAACTACTTCAAAAGAATCTGTGCAAGGTAAGAATGAAAAGCTGGGGCTTAAATTCAGTGCGTAGGGAAACATACATTTACAGAAATTTTTCTGGGTGGGTCCAGCAATCAAAAGGACAAAACCCACTGTACTGAGATATATCTGCTCCAGTCCACCCTGTGGGGGTTAATGGTTTGTACAGGAGTTCTGCTAAATGTCACAGTAGTTACTATGTTCTAATCCTGATCCCCAACCTACTGTAGCTGCTGTAAAATATATAGTAATAATTTCCTGAGGCAGGGTAATGTATAAGGAATGTCAGACCAGGCTCTGGACATATTTGCCTTAGCTCTGTTTTATTAAAGTGAAACTTTTATTAAGGCATGTGGTGAATTGAGCAATCTGCATGATTCATGCAGTTATAAACCTATTGCTACACTCACAATAAATCAATGAGCCATTGTTGTATGTTCACTGTACAGTAGATTAAATAATAAGGGGAAAAATCAATGTGGAAGTATTATTTGGCCATATGAAAGTATTAAAAATGTACTCTAGATGTATTAAATGCACCAAACTGTAGTTCAGTTAAGCTTTATTCAATAAACATATTTCCTTGTACACAGGGTATTTATTTACTCATGGCCTATATAAGAGTCAATATAATTAAGCAAGTTAAATTATGCCTTTCACTGAGTTATTTCTGGTTAGAGCATTCTCTTATGATTCACACAGTAAAACTGTGGGCCAAGGCTCCAGCCTGACCTCTGCATACCCTCAGCTGCACTGCTCGAGGGAAACGTGAGAAGGAACTACTCTATCAGGACTACATTGTCATAGGAAGATGCTGATTCATCATTCAGAGTTGCAAAGGGTCATTTTGGGTTGGGGCTACATGAAATGGTTGTGGCTTCTCTGATTCTATCCACATTCCTCTGATTTTCTTCTTTCTTCCTTCCTTTCCTCCTTCTTTCCTTCTTTTCTTTTTTTTCCTTCCTTCCTTCTTTTCTTTTTCTTCCTTCCTCCCTCCCTCCCTCCTTCCTTCCTTCCTTCCTTCCTTCCTTCCTTCCTTCCTTCCTTCCTTCCTTCCTTCCTTCCTTCCTTCCTTCCTTCCTTCCTTCCTTCCTTCC
>NW_010585693.1:0-47389 GCF_000705375.1 Tinamus guttatus
GGGGGGTGTTTTTTAGCCACTCCCGAGTGTGCTCTTTATAATGCAAGGGGTGGACCCGAGGGACCAGCAGATTTGATTGGATCAAAGCTACATTTTCTGCTCCTTCTGACTAGTCACATCCCTTCAGGCCTCAGCCCGGTGGCGCATAGGGTGGTACTGAAGCATTTATTTGGGATTGTCACCATTCTTTTTGCACCAATTTAAATCCAAACAGAAAAAAAAAAGTAATTAAGATTACGGGATTGTATGTCGAGTTTACTTTGGAACTAAAAGTGTTTTTACAACCAGAGTGCTGATTTATCCTAAGTGCTTTCCCAGTTGCAGTGGTTGCTTCTTGTGGTGACGCATTGATCACAGTACCTGGTCATAATGATCTCTGTGCAGATGAGCATTAGCACATGCCCTGTGGTATAAAGCCTGAGAAACCTAACATTATCATAACATGAGAAGTTACTAATTAAAATTGAAATTGAAACTACTCTTAGGGGAAAGGAGTGTGAACACCCAGGAGACAGCAGGGCGGTAACAAATGTAGTTTTAGGCAATTGTCTTAATGATGAGTGAATTGGCTGAGAGGCAGTAGGGGAAATAGCAAACAGGAGCAGGATGCAGCAGAGTGAAGGAGAAAGGCAGGATTGGAGCAGTAGCAGCAGAGGCAGCACAAGAGACCCTTGGGTGTCCCCAGGATGTGCAGAGCTGCCCTCCCGCCTCGTGGAGGGTCTTGCTGAGGTCTCCTCACTGCATTACACTGAGAGTATGTGCAGAGGGGGAGCCTCCTCCTGAGCTCTGCGCTCCCGCCCATACTCGTCCAGGGATAGGCATCTGCAGAGAAGACTCCTTCAGGATAACTGATTTCCCTTCCTTTTTATTTCCATCACTTCCTTGCAGTATGTTCCGTTCTGGCTCCTTTTGTTCTTGCTGAGTGCCTTGGTTTGCTTCAGGTACTGTGACCTTGCTTATCTATGCCCATAACATGGGGTTGCTTTTGGTTTATCGAGTTACCTGCTGTGCTAGCATAGCTACGCTGGCACAAACTTCACATAGGGAAAAGGTCATAGGGACTGATTTTGCAAGTTTTAAGGCACCAACAGGCACAGATTTTCAGCTGCTGAAGGATACAGGTGATTACCTGTGGTTAGTATTTGTATAATAACTGAAGTGTGTTATCCAGAGTGAAGAAAAGATGGCTCTGAAACAGTCAGTGCCTTGGGTATGTGTGTGTGCTGTAGAAGATTGTACCAGCCGCGTGCATCTTTGTGTCATATGTATCTTGGAGCTTGGCACTTGATGTACTATTCTGGTAGTAAACACACTTACCTTCTGTATGCAGATGGATGCGATTGCCTGGCCCTCCTTTCCTTGACTGCTAACCAAGGCCTCCAAGGGCTCTATTTTTATTTTACTCCGCCTGCATCTTCTTTGAGGTGCCCAGGGAGAGCTAACGGCTCTATTCCCGCTGCAGCAAAGCTGGGTGAGGAAACCCCTGCGGCCAGAAAAACCCAGCGCCAGCCCCTGGCAAGAGCCCTGCAGCTTCTCCCAAGGCTTTTCCGGCATCTCCGGCTCATCCCGAGCTCTTCAGCACTTCCCGCAGAGAAAAGCCCTCCCAAAGGGCACCCAGGTGACTTGAGGTAAAAGAGTGGTGATCATGGCCTAACAGGTGAGGGGGCCCCGCTGCCACGGTCCTAGGTTGCCCTCTTCTGTTGTGGCCAAGCAGGCTGCTCTGTGCGGGCCGCTCTTGGTGCAGCACCTGAAATACACTTCACTGAGTGAAGAAAATCTCGCTTAATGATTTTGCCCTGGCTATAGGAGAGAAGATAAAGAAGGGGACATAGGCAAGCAGCCCCTCATCTTCCAGCTGGAAATGCCCCACATCTTATTTCTAGCCAAGAAATCCGGCCACGCAGAGTCGGGCTGCAAGCCGAAGTTTCCATTTTCCGGCGGTCAATCACGGGAGCCTTTCCAGGAAGGCAGCGCCAGGTTTCACTGTGCTCCTCTTTCCTGGCTCTCGACAGAAGCCACATGCAACAATTATGAAGAACAAGCAGAGCGCCCGCGTGCCTGCTTCCTTAGCAGAGCCATGAGGACGGGCAGATCTGATTATGGACATGTGGACAGGGCAAAATAAAGTGTGTTTCCTGTGCCGGGGCTCAGCTGTTTGGAAAGGGCAAGCGCAGCCGCCCAGCGCTGCATTAAACCTTTCTGCCTTGAATAAGCGGCTGCTCAGGCTGCTGAGCAGTTCACTGCCCACAGCTGATTTCCAGTGTGAAGAGAGGGAGTCAGCGATGGGATGAACAGCGTGGAGCAGCCCGGGCTGCTTCACAGGGACATTTCGTTGGGTGACGTGGCCTGAGCGAGGCCTGTCCCTGAGCCGAGCGGCAGCAGCTCCTGTCAACACCTACAGCACAAGGGCGCTCGGTGCCCTGAGGCGCCCGGCTGCTCCCGTGTTGGAGACCGACTGTTCCTGTATTGACTGGCCACCCTAATTCCTGTAATTGTTCAAATAAGGAGGAATATTAGTATGCATAGAGTTTCAATGAACATTTTTTTCTTTCTCAACACATATAGAAAAAAACAAGGGTTTTATTTATCTTTCAGTGCAATTGCAGCTAGTGCTTGGTGCAATTTCTAAAAATGAACAAACTTTTAATAATGAGGAAGGAAGGGCTGATATCCATGGATGCAAACGCACTGCCAGATGAGTCTTGTCTGGGGAGTCTTGTAGAGGGAGCAGGAGGAGGGAGGGTGCTAGTAGAGGGGAGAGGAGGGGGAAATCAGATTTTCACATGACATATCAAAGGAAAAAAAATATAATTTACCCATGAGGAGAAAAAAAATCTAAAAAGTGTGTTTTTCCACCTGAATCCTGTACACAGGCCTTGCAGCTTCTGTGGGCCAGGGTCGGGAAGAGCCTGTGCGTATCCTCGGCCTCACCTCGGCTTTGAGCTCCCACGGAGGCCGTGCGGGAACCGTGCAGTGATTTACTGCGGCGCAGGGGAGCCGCTCGCATGGGAGCTGAATTTATAATTGACGTCTTTATGAAATATTAAACAAACCATTAGTGTCTCTGGGCAGGTCACGCACATGATGCCTCCGTCTGCATTGGATCATGTCTCTGTGGTGACATATGAGGTTCTGGCTTACGGAAAGTGAAAAAGCATAACTGAGAACTCACTGGAGGCAGAGTTGCAGAAGAAGTATTTAAGCAGATAAATACAAGGAAAAAGAAGATTTAATGCAGCTGTTGTATAGATATTCCTGACCAGTCTTATAATGAAGTTTGCATAAAGAAAAAGCCATGTGCAGCAATATGCACTTGATGGTAATAAACATGGAGATTTCAGAGATGGTTAAATGGAAAAGGGACGTGGCAGCTGGAGCAGTAGTATTTGGAGGTGCCATCTGTGTGTGCTTGGGTTAGAAGGGCTGATCCCTGACGTAAGGGGCTATAGGATGCCTGTATAGCACCCTGGGATGGAAGAAGGGTAAAGCAACAGGGAGGGATTCAGGCCCAAGGCTGGCCATGAAGGGAGAGGTGCCACCTTCCCCCAAAACCTGCGTAAAGGCTTCAGCGACAAGTCGAGGATTCGTCCAGTGGTGGAGGAGGCCGGAGGAAAGCAAGAGCAGGGAAAACAGCAGCTATCCCCAGACGTGCCAAGGAACGTCACAGCTAAGAGAAATTATCAAATAGAGCTAGGTTGAAAAAAAACTGTTATGGGAAAGTTGTAAAAAGTATGAATATGAATTTTAAGGCAGTACTTTCCTGCTATAAGTTGGCCAAAAGCCTAACAAGGAACTACAGGAAGTTTCTCACTGATTCTTTTTTGCAACTGAGAACTAAAAGCTCAACAAATAAATGTAGTTTCACTACAGTCTAGACTAAAGACCCTGCACTGCCCAGGGGATTAACTGGATAATCAGAAGCATTTTGTGGTTTCTGCTGTTCCCAGAGACCAGAACCAGGGACAGAGGAAAATGGGCAATGGCAAAGATGACAAACTGGACAAAAGAAACCAAAAACACCAAACGCCTGTGGAAAATGATGACTTTCCCATATCCAGCTAGCGGCCAACTGAAAGTAGCTAAGTATTATGAAAGAAAAAATACAAATACAGGATGTGCAGCCTTGATTAAAGTTCTTTCGTTTCTTTGTAGGAATATAAGAACTCAGAAGAGTGCTCATTTAAATAACTTTTCCATATTTGGCACAGTACCCTCCTTGAGTTTATTAAAATTACCTGACGTAATACATACTCGATAAATACATTTGGAATGAGAATGCGAAAACTAGCTTGTGCTACAGTGTAATGTAATTGTGCAATTATTTTGATAGGCAACATTAGAGATAAGATCTGGGTCACTATGTGGTTGGAGTGCAGAAGCTTTTAGGGGCTCACTCGTTTGAGATTTTTATGAAGGAAAATTAGATCTCTGGGTAGCACTGCCTTAAAAATGCCTGACTTTTAAAGAATTTCTCAGGTTTTATATTTATGTATTAGGTGAACTGACTATTCAAACCCAGCAGTGCAAATCTTCGTATCTAACCTAACACTCAGATCTCTGGGATTTGTAGGTAAATGGCACTGCTGATCTAATCAACATCTATTCTTAGTTGTTCATTGTAAGACAAAGTCCTAATCAAAAATTACACATAAGAATGTCCCTAAACACCCAACTCCTGCTTGGCTGAGACAGAGGGAATGATTTATGGGCGTGTGGATGTGCTGGGTCAGGAAGAGGCAGTTTAGATAGATAAGGGGCTTTGGGAAGCGCGGATGACGGTGATGGGAGGGCTTGTGCAGGGCAGCGTTGGCACCACTCGCTCCATGGGGTGATGGCTCCATGGGGCTCCATGGGGCACTGCGGCCACCGGGCCGTACTTGGACCTTGTCTGGTGTTGCAAAATCCCTCCCCAGGCACTGAGTGCTGGATGACCATGGAGATGAGCGCAGAGCATGGGCAAATCCTGCCTAATGATGAGGCAAAAGCGTCCTCGCATTCTTATCATTAGCTAGACTAAGTAATACCAGATGGTGAACTTCTCTAATGCCATTAGGAATAAATAATAAAAACAGCTTTTAAATTGCTTTCGATTCTTAAATATATAAGGCATTAGCAAGGGAGCTGATAACTCTTGTTTATTAGCAACACCAACGTCAGAAGGGTGTCAGCTTTGAGAATAACTCCCTGTTTATTTATTGTCACTTTCTGGGCTCCCAGAGCTGTATGTGATACCGATCTGCTCAAGAGGAGGCAGGGCTGTGCTGTGGTCTAAACATGAGGTTCATCAATCAAAGAACCTACATGCCTTTAAAATGAAATGCTCTTTTATTGTTCTGCCTGTGATTATATTAACATCAAGTGCATGTATTGAATACACACTAGTAATAAGTTATTTAAGGATAAAATATAGGCGACCTGGCGATACTAATGCATTCTACAGTAATGGTAATATGTATTAAGACCCTTTAAAACCTTCCTGAATTGTTTTGCCGCTCACTAGCATACAAGAAAGAAAAGCTTCAATTCGCCACTAGGTGTCAGTCAATGTATTTCTTAGGCTATTGGGGTCTATTTGCGGAAGAAAATACAGAGCAAAAGGCAGATGTAGAACTCTCTAAAATTTTTGTGACTACCAACCAGATGTATTTTGAAAGACTGAGACTTAGTGGATGACTCGGTATTTCAAATGTACCTCTAGGTTTTCTTACTTGCTTTACATTTTCATAGCAATGGTCAAGAAAAAAAAACAAAAAAAACACTTCAAGCACCAAGCCTCCTAGAGCCAAGCCATGAACAAGCAAATCCAGGGAAAACAGAAAGTAGGAAGAAGGAGAAAGGGCGGGTGTTAAAACAGCACAACCCATCCCTTGCTTGACTCTCTACCCCAGACAGATACATAACCATATATCTAATATATCTAATATAACCATAACCGTATATCTAATACAGCCCTCACTTTGAGAGTTGCTGGGAATGGGTTCTTCCCATCCTTCTGCTGGGATGTGAGTCCCAAGTGATGCCGTGCAATCATCCCCCCCCAAATTTTTGGTTGCCTTTATTCAATGTCTGTATGGTGGGTACTTTGGAAATGCAAGTCCTGTCCTCTCTTTTCCATCTCTTGCTACCGAGAAACCCTCCTTGCGCAGCCCTCCTTGCTGGGCATCTCGAGGGCAGTGCTGGTGTCCCTGAGTGTCACCGGCTTCACCATGGGCATTACGGCTTTCTGGTGGGTCTGTGGAGCAACATGGATAAATCTGCTCCCTGCAGAGGTCCTTGGGGCACCACCAGTTCCTGCTGCGAGGTTGCAAAGGCAATGGTTGCACCGGGTTGGTACTGCAGTGCCTTCTCTGAGGAGGGCTGGTGGTGCCGAGCGTCCTCGCCCGCGTTTCGCTCCCGTTTTCTGAAAGGTTGAGCGAGGGACCAAGGCGTCACCGTCCGTGTGGGGCGGCCGCGCGCCCTCGAGCAAACCGGTGGGTGAAGCACACGGCAGAGGCCGAGTCCTGCGGGGAAGCGGCCTCGTGGCGCCACAGAGACCGTTGGCTCCGTGCGCGGAGCGGGAGTTCTGCCTCCGCTCACGCTCCCTGCGCCCGCAATGAGTTTTGCAGGGGCTCAGGCCTGCTGGAGGAGGAGCTGAGAGGTAAAGGCAGAATGAGAGCAGCAGCGCTGCAGGAAATACTTCCTTGCAAAGAGTGTCTGTAGTCAATTCTCTGGTAAAATATGAGTGGAAAATGACTGAAAGCACCATATATATGTATTTTAACTCCCAGTTTACAACAAATTACTGCATTTCTCTTTTTATTTTTTTCCCCCAGAGTATTTAGTGTGCTTTAAACTAAGTTTGTCAGCTCTGAGGTGTCAAAACTTGTTCCTGTGATTGGCATGCGATATTGAGGTAGTTTTTCTAATATTTTGCTCTTGTCCCAAAATCTTTACATTTGACTTCCCCCGCCCCCAAAGTGGGGGTTCGTAGCACTTCTGTCTCATCTCCTGCCTATCAAGAGGAATTTGATTTAGAAATGCTTTGGAGCTGTGCACAGACAAGAAGCGGCTCAGAGGGAGCCTCCTTCTCGGCCTGGCTGCCAAGTCCTGCAGTAGCTCCCTGGGCTGCAAAGACCCGCGCGGAGCAGCGCGGCTGCTGGGCAAGCGAGACCAGGTCGCGCTTGTGGAGCAACCAAAGCAAAAAGCTTGTGGAGTAACCAAAGCTGGGGCTGCCTTGCTGCATGCGGCAGCAGAGAGAGCAACACGCGAACCAGTATAGTTATAAAATACACCTGCCTTCAAGCTCTGCGGAAAACAAAAACAAAACAAACTCTCTTTACCCTCTGATTTGCAAGCATTAATGATGTATGTTGCAAATAACTTCTGTAGGGAAGGGAGCTGGCAGCTGGCCTTTCAAGAAATTGGCTGGTGTTCCCTCCTTTCCTGAGTCAACTTGGTCCAATTTTGAATCATTTTTTTTTTCTGGGCTCTCTTTCTAGTAGGAAATCTACCTAGAAGAGTGTATTTTTAAATATGAGCAGTATTTAGGCTCATTATAAGCCGGAAGGGAGAAGAGAGCAAGCGCAACTTTCCCAGACTCTTGGTTCAGGCACTTAGCTAGGAGCTAGAAGACCTCTGCTTTTGTGCTTGTTTAAGGTCATTTTTAATAGGCCTCTAAGCACATTTTAAAATATTTTCTGGGGCGTCTGAAGCCAAATTAGGGAGCCTGAAGACCAAGCACTGGGCTCTGTTAATGTTCCTGAGTGCAGAGCTTGGTCCTGGAATTCGTGAGTGGTTGTGACCCCTTCTAGGTGCAGGTTATTTCCACTTTAATCTCCTGCTTTCCCTTGTGTTACTACACGGAGATGGGCTGCCCTCGGGGAAGGGGAACAGTTAGTTCCTGCCATGGGAGCTTGAGCATCCTCTCCTTTCCCAGGATCTGCCCCGATCCGGGAGGTGGGTGCCTCAGAGCTGCTATGGAGTCACAGGGAGCAATCCTGGCGTTCTGCATCGGCTGCGTTACGTACGTGCTGTAAAGGTACACAGCAGGAGAGAGCTGCTGTTTTCCAGACATTATTACCTTAATGGACCCCTCTTCCTTTCTAAGAAGGTCTAATAAGGCTTTGAAGACTGTTTTTCTATAATACACAAAGCAATTTTCACTGTTGCTAACTGCTAGTGAACAAAATTCTTCACGGGTAGTAAAGTTTTACCATTTTCTTGCTTTTACTTAAGTACTGCTGTTAATGTAGACTCAGCTTTGTAGGCAGTTCTTGCAGCTGGGATATTCAAAATTAATTAGGATTATGACTTGTATTATCATTACTTTAGTCTTTATTACTTATTGTATGTGCTAGAAATGATAGTCAATAGATGAAATGCATGTCAAAGGCATCAGTAAGAATTTTATTACATAGACACTGTTAATCAAGACTGTCTATTTCAGAAACATTAAGGGAAAAGACTCTGCAAAGTTTCCTAAAATCGTTTTCTTTAACATTCAAAGCTAAAAAAAAAAAATCACATTTGATATAGATAGATAGGTCAAAAAAACCCCTGTGCGTTATGTAGAGATTCTGCGGCATTGCTGTGGTGCTGGCAGTTATTGTAGCAATTAGAAGAGTACATACTGCTGGAGGCTAGAAAATAAAGATTTCAATGCCTCAGTGATTCTCTTTAGATGTTTAAATGAACTACTTAAAATGTATGTGCAATATTTCCCCAGTGATAGGTGGGGGAAAAAGGGCACATGGGCAGTTTGCCTCTTTAGATGTTTAAATGGACTGCTTAAAATGTGCTGTTATGTGCAATATTTCCCCAGTGATGGGGGGGGAAAAAGGGCACATGGGCAGTTTGCTACCTACCTCATCAGTCTTGCTGAAGGTTACACGCTAAGCCAACAAATGTCCCCAGCTGCTGCTCTGGCTCTGTCTCCTGGGCGCATCATGCCTCCCTTTGAAAAGCAAGAGGCCCTGCTAGTGTTCAGGTAACCTTCCCATGCCCATCTCCATGCTCCTTGTCTCGGGGTGGAGGCGTCATATCCCATCTGAACAAATGCCAGGCAACTGCTCCTTCCACGACTTGTCAGATAATCTGAAGACTGGCTCCGTATTAATTAAAAATTAAATAAAAGTTATCTGCCTGTGACTAGCTTTCACTTTTTATGTCAAACTGTTTCTTACCGGCAAGGCAAGGTTGCACAGCACACCCAGGTGAAACCTTCGGCCTGTAATTCCTGTAATCACGTCAAAAGAGGAAGCGTGGCTTTCGGGCCACTGCAGCTTGGGCAGGAATCATTTCAAGATTTTACCCAGTGCAACTTTAAATGACTTACACGCTTGTTGGTTCTCAGGGAGAGATTGTCCCACAGCCTCAAAGACCTCTTGCTGTGTGGAAAAATGTCTTTTCCTTTCTTTCTGCCTCAGATTTTCCATTAACAAATTTTTATCCCAAAGTGTACACCCACACAGCCTGTTTGAACTCTTCTTCTGTGTTTTTATGACCTTCCAGTGCTAGCAGACATTTACTACATCCCTCTTGTCTAGTGGCCAGATTATGTGTATTGAAACTTCCTATATAAATGCATCCCTTCAGTGCCTTAATCTCTTTTGGTGGCTTTTTTTCCTCCTCCTTTGAATATTTTCCCATCCTCACTGCTCTTTTTACAGTCTCTGGCCTCTGTCTGGAGATTCGCTTCTTGAGAACGCTCAGGAAGCCTCAGGCAATACAGGAAAAATCTCGTCGGATGGTGGGGAAGGGAGGGCAAGGGAGGAAGCCCCAAGTGTTTGGCATCGTGCTCCTTGTAAAAGGAGATTCACAACAGTTCCATATTAGCATTAATAATAAAAACGGCATCGCATGTTCACCTTTGTTATACTAATCACATTTTAGATGTTGATAATTTTTCTTGCTGGAGAAACCAAACAGCTTGGGCTGGCAGGTGAGAAATACATGAGAACAGTTTTTGGAGATGTTCAGTGTTTCCTTATACTGCGGCTGCAAGTCAATAGCTGTATTGTTACACTCCCACTATATACTGGTATAACGCCAGCAAGTAAATTAGCATTTTGTGTTTGCAAATTCAATGCTTTGTAAAACTAAACCCTTATTTTGATTTCATGATGTTGTAGGACACTGCTTTGAATACTTGGAGGGAAAAGCAGTGTATAACACTTAGTTTCAGCATGTCCCACGTGAAAATATCTCCCTGCCTGTAGCCTGACTCATGAATACTATATTCTTATCAACTACCTCCTGGCACAAAACCATGTGTATATACACACTGGTTCTTGTTCTCTCCCAGCCCTTATGCCACACTGCAGAGGTGCTGTTTTGAATGGTTTCTAAATCTTACTTTTCTAGTCTGACAGTGTTAGCCAGTGACATTGCCTTCAGGCCCTTAAAATGAAGGCCACCGATGACTTATGTCTGTGTGAATAGCTAATAGTGGAGTGTAATACGTGCAGAATGACAGGAAAAGATGACTTTTCCCATTTGAGTGTGTTAGAGGCAATACTGAATTTCAGCACTACTTGAGCATAGGGCAGGCTGGACTCACGCCGTAGTGGGGACGTGAAGCAGGCAGCTAAACACATCCGTGAGTGGTCAGAACCGAAGCAGGATCCAGGATCCAGCCTTTGCTCCTGGTTCAGCGAGGGCTCATCCAAGCAGGAGCCAGCTCTGCCGTGAGATGCTGATAAGAAACACGGGCGCCGCACTTGAACTGCACTGTCCAGCCACAACACGGACACCTGAAGAGGAAGAAGACGCCAAGAAAACAGGCTTTGAAGTTGTTTTCTATGAGCCAAAATTAACTTCAATTTTAGAAATTTTTAGAAGAAAAAAAGCAGATTGGAAAGTAATGCAAAACAAAGCACAGAGCAAAACCTTGAGGGGGGTCCGAGTAGCATGTGTGCAGTGATGGACTCAAAAATCCAGATAACACCTTGATGACAGAGAGACAAAAATTATCTCTAATTCTGCTTGTTCTAAGGGCCCAAACTGACCAAATCTGGGATATATTTCATCATGAAGATGTTTTATTTTCAGTATTAACTTGGAAAGAAAGAAAAAAAAAGACCATTAAAGAGCCAAACAAACTAGGCCCTTATCGGAAAGGATCTTTCAAGGACTTGAGCCCGTGAGAACTGGTGCCACAGGGACAAGAGGTTCGTTTTTGCCAGGCTCTGGCTTCTCCCCAAGGAAAGTGATGGACCCTGATGAGCATCCGGACTTCACGGTGCTCAGGATGATACTCCTGCCCCAAAAGCAGCGAGTCCAGCTTTGGTGACCGTCCGTCAGAAAAGCCTTGCAAATCAAAAGCCTCTTTCAAATGGCCAAATTATATTTCTGTTGGCTGAGACTTTAAAAGTTTCTTAAAGTTGCCTGAATTAACAGCTGTCTTTGGCTTCATTTTTCACCTTAGTCAGTTGTTTGTATATCCTCCTGGCCTTCTCTTTGGCTTTGCTTCATTGCTGTGTGTGCTTTAACTTTCTCCAATTACTTTCACACGTAATTATTTCTTTTAAGAGAACGCAGGATTCCAGAACTCTTCCTGCTTTCTCTCTCTCTCCATAGAAAATAGGAAAGCAGTGAATTCTTTTTCATCATTTCATCCAATTGACTATCAAGTAGGAATTGATTTTGCTTCCTGTCAGATTCAAGAGTACCTTTCAACGAACCAGTAGCAAAACTGGTGCTTAATTTTTCCTTTTGAGGGGGAACAGGAAGCTGGTACCAGGGGAGTATTTCTGTCCAACTGACTGGATCCGGAAGCCAGTAGTCCCCAAAGTTTGAAATTGCTTTACTATCCAACTTTAGAAATTATAAAAGAGTGGCCTAGGAGATGATAGTTGAGATAAAAAAGTTGGCACTATTATCTAAGGAATCTGCGGCCATGGAACTTTGATTTTTCTTAACTAAAAGCAGATAAATAACCTGGGCAACCCCAGTGACCCAACAGACCTATTTAAAATCAGTCTTTTGCATACATCTCTTCTCTTAAGAAATACATTTCTTTAGTTACTGACTGCTGTTTTTCCTATATTTTTGAGCTACTTTACTAGCCTTGTTAGCGATCAGATGGAGCCAAGTCCTGCCATCCACAGCTCAGATAACAGAGGCGGCCTGTAGTGGAAAGGGGCAGATCGGGGTAAGTCAGGACTGGGCAGGTCCACTTGGATCTGTGACGACAGCAAAGTCTGTCCCAAACTGCTTTTACTGGGGAAAGATTTCCCTTCAACAGTCACCAGGAAAAGCCTCGAAGTATAAAAGCATCTTAAACTATCGGAGACACAGCGCCTCTCCGTGAATTTCCCTTTGCAGCCTTTCAGTCTGGGCCTTGGCAAGCAGCAAGGCCCAAAAATGCCTTGGGAGACCAGGGCAAGAGCCATTTTACCTCCCAGGAACACACTGCGGACGTGGCAGCAGAAAGAAGGCAGAATAAAGACGTTACACTGCTCCTATTTTAAACATTTAATAGTGCACTTATTGATTATATTCTGTACAGACATATATAGCAAGTTAAACATTTTCCTTTCTCTCGCTTAGACCATAGTCATGTAAAGCACATTTACAATAGAAAACTTACTTGAGGTACAAAAACTCAAAAAGAATATCTGAGGTATAAATACAGGTATATTTTAAATAATCTTTACCATGCTTTATCTATGTTTGACAGTACACTGTGGGCAAGTATACATGTTTACAATAGAATGCTATGTACAACATACAATTTTACAAATTCAAAAGTGTTTGATGTAGAAGAATATACAAGATTTTCCTACCCATGAGGAACACTGTTACTGGAAGTACTACATTATTTGCCATAATTAAAAAAAAAAAAACCAAAAAACCAAAACTTCATCAAAAAGCTTAAAATAATACTGACAATGGTAACAAAGTCTCAGTCAAATTCCCATCTTGCAACTCATTCATACCTTAGCCACGAAATACATTTATCACTTAATACTGCACCTCTAAAGCAAATCCCTATCTTTACAGTAAAACCTACAGAAAGATGCCTTTCCAGAGGACCTCAGGATTCCCTACAGTTCATACAATAAGATGGTCCGGGGTGGAGTATATCCCAAAAGGTTCAAACAAACAAACAAAAGGAAAACAACAAAAAAAAACCCCTCCAAAAACCACACACAAGACATAATCCTGCCCTCTGCCCCCAAAGCAAGCCCTCCACATTGCTCATACTCTGGTTCTGTTCTTGTTAACATGTAACTTTAAAAAAAAAAAAAAAAAAAAGCCAAGGAGAGAGAGAGAGAACTGTTATGAATCTTCCTTGTCACCTTACTCCTTCTGCTTCTGTAGGAGTTCTGCCAAGAACTCCACTGTTTACCTTTTCCTCTTCAACTATTAGAATATAGTAAATATATGAAAGTTCATTAAAACACATATAGTTAATGCAGGTAGGAGTCAATGCAACAAATATTATTAGGAAATATAACAATTGACATTACTGGCTCTCTTGACCATTGCAAAGGCATTTCAGTTCTAAGCTGCTATGTTGCTTAAAAGCATATTTATTTAAAATTGCTATAGAATTGCACTAATCACTCCTAAAAAAAGATGGTCTGGATAAGGAGCGAACAGTAATCAATCTGAGCAAGTCTATTATTATAACAGCCACATGGAGATTTTAACAGTGTTCTAGCTGAGGCAAGTTTAGAACTGGGAATGGGAAGGATGGCTACCTTCTGGTCCACGGGGCATCAAATCGGAGGTTGAACTGTAACCAATATGCTAAAATCCACTCTGGTTGCCTATCAGTGTACCAGACACGTTTCAAGCTCGACTTCTGCTATCCTTTCAACCATTAACACACTCATTCACACTTCAATCTGTGCAAACCTTTCTCTGCTTATCTCAGTGAGAACACATTGAAGAGTACCAACTATTCCAGTGGATACATCAGTCCCTCAACGCATTACAAATAAAATGACATGGGTATGTACATAAAGCTAAATATTTCACATGGGAATGATGAGCCTTCACCATATTTCATAATATATTTTCATTTAAAGATTTTTGCTTCTCAGAAGCAATTCACACCATCTAATAGTACAACACCTTTTTGCACAGTCCTCCTATGTATTCCAGTCGAGGCCTACACTATAGACCTTACACAGACAGGAAGCAGCTTTAAAGTGTACGGTATGGCCACAGTCCTATAGCAATGCTCACAGTCAGGTTCTCATGCTGTCATCCCTTCATGGAAGCCCAGCAGGCCGTAGACCAGGCCGGGCCGCAGCGGGTGATGCTCAGTTTCGGGTAATGGACGGTGCTGAGGTGCGGAGCGCGCAGCTCTTCCTCTTCGGTAGTCACCTGGATTTTGCTTCTTTGCTGTCAAGACTCTGGTGGCTGAACGAGTCTCGTATCTTAACTACTTCAGACGCGCACAAGTGTCCAAAGGACTTGGTGTACCAGTCTGGCATGTGGCCCCTGGTGCAAGGAGAAAAGGGAAATGTCAAACAGATACTGGTAACATTGAACATTTTTCCTTAGTCAGAATCAAAGAGCTAGCTAGCTCATTAGATGTCTCTCTGGGAAATCTGATTAGTACTTGTCACTTGACGCAGCCTTACTGATATTCAGACCACAGCCTTACTGATATTCAGACTTGCTCTTCTCTCTGCCACAGACCACAACAGGCCATAACAAGACACAAGAAGAAGTGACACCGATGTTTTGTGAAAAACAGAGCGCATAGTGCGGGCTCCTAATGCAAAGCAACAAACAGACCCTGCTCTGAAATGTGCACTGACACACGTGACATCCCAGTCTTCTGCATATGCATTTGAGAAACACACGTATCACTGGCTAAGTAAAGCGGTTGGACTGTTTGCATTTTGCACTGGCTTCAGGAAAAGCTACATAGGAGAAATTACCCCCAGAAAAGGACATAAGAGGTTACCACCCAAGAAGTAGAAGCCCATACCTTAAATCAATTCTGCACATGTAGGTAAGCTTAGATTTTCCTGACCCGCAGGGCTCAATCAGATACCTAGACAACAGGACATTGACTCTGACACCTGCCACTGGAGCGTGGTCATAATCCACTGAGGTTGCCAAGAGAACACAAGCTCCTTTGGGGAAGTTTGTCCTCCAGGTTCTACAGAGAAAAAACAAATCAACAAAAAAGTGGATTTGTCCTCAGTAAACAGTGACTCAAACATCTAATAAGCTTATAATTAAACATAAAAAGATGTGTATTTACATATCATCCTTTACTACATAATTCTATAGGCAAGGTTAGTGTGTGGGTGACATTAAGAGAATTGTATATGAGCAATTTACCTTAAGACTACAAAGTCTCTGGCTGGCTGAGGTGCCATGCTGTTCTGGACGTATTGGTATATATCTGTCTGGCTATCCAAAGTTTCAATCACTTTAGAATCTATAAGATCTTCATCCCAAAGATGCTGCTCCTTAAGTACACGATTTAAAACTTCCTCTGGTGTAGCAGGGATTTCAATTGTAGTTTTCCATAACCGGAGCGGGGGACCTTCGCATACCTGAGGAAAAAAAATCAGCACGCAGTCCTCAGTTTCACTGTTGCTTACACTTTCTTCTCCCTTCTATTTCAGTGTTGGAGAAACACAAATTACAAAAGGAATTACATTGTGCTAAGACTGTCATACGTTCACACTGAGGTTGTTTTGCCTGAAGGCATCTGCATGCTGACTTCCAAATGATTCTTAAGTTACAGTCATCTTTCCCAGTATGAGCATTATTCAATCATAATCCTAGCAGAAAATATCCTCATTTTCCAACATTACTTTTTGACATATTAACTTAAATCCTGCTGAAACAGTTCTCCCTGTGCTAGCTTCCAAGCTGTTGAAGCTACTTGTTTCCTACTGCCTGCAGTGTAGGGCAAGTGCCTGGAGGCTTCATTCCTCCTGTCAAGGCTTTGCCCCAAGTGAGCGAAGGAAGTAAATGCAACACATCGAACAGTATTGGGCTGGATAAACACATTTCACTACGCATTAGGTGACTGCTGCTAAAAGACATGTTGTTTCAGATGAAGTGCAACTATATCCTGTCAAAAGATTAATTGGTTTCTTCCTTAAGTTTCTGCAAAATAAGGATATGCGCTGAACCTTCTGCAATATTCTACATCGTAGATGGTCTAAGACGGGCTAGGAAACAGAGCTGTGCAGTACAACATAGGGTACATACCTTCTTGTAGGCCAGATCTGCTTGTTCTGAGGTGGAACAGCTGAGCCAGCCTTTAAATTTCTCCTTCATCTCTTTGAGCAAGTCATCCATGCAGTCCTGGAGGTAGCAGTGGTAGTCGGAGGGCTCCGTGCTGCTGCTGCTGCCCCTGAGCTCCTCCAGGCTGAGGGGCCGCAGGTCTTGCTCCGTGTACGAGTTCCGACCTCTGCTCATTTCCTCAGGGATCTGGGGGTGACAAGGATGAAGTTACCCTCTTGCAACTCCCTCTCTCCAAACCACAGAGCTTTGCCTAGGGGCATGCTGGCTCTATAGGCCACAAGGCGCATGCAGCTCTTTAACATTCAACTATTCCTGCATTTTTCTTTTTAAACATCAGCCGTGCACTTGAGATTGAAGTAGTCTCTTGTTCACAGATGCTCCCTGCCTACTCCCTTCACTCTGGGATACAAAGTTGTCAGTAGGAACACTCAGTGCCAGAAAAGTAGATGCCTGGAGAGGTTTATGGTATGTATGTGCATGTAATTCACATATATATTCACATATGTATATATGTGAATTACAATTCACATGGGTATGTAATTCATCTATGTATTAGCTACATATGAACCATTTTTAAAAGGATGTATTTGTCAGGTGAAGCACTCAATGGAAATTAAATTTGTGTGTGTGTGACCCTGACTTGACCTGCTCATGCATATTCATTGCAGCAGTCTCTCAGCTATGGTGTGCCTTCATTCTGATCTGTTCTAAGCAGCATCCCTCCCGAGCTGCACAGCTTGGATTGATGTCTGCATTGCAGCTTATCTTGCAGACTGAGTGAAGCAGGGGTCAGCTGCCAGTTGTGAGAAGAGAGACGGAACGTCTTTAGTTGCGGGTTCCGAAAAGATTTGATGACAGTGAGGAAAACCAGGACTCAGACTTGCCTGGTTCTCCATCCCAGGCACTCGTTAGGGAGCATTCGTTAGTTGTTACAGACTTTTCAACCTACAGTCTGATAGTGTCAAGTTCCAGGATGCTTTTGGGGCCTAGCCTGGCTAACTCCTGGAATTTAAATATAAAAAAAACACTGCATTTCCTAGAAATAGTGTCTTGCTTTGTAATTAAAACTGAAATTCACAGATCCCCATGGCTGCAGAAGAAAGGTTTGAAAGTATGTTTCTGATGCAGCTTGGATGTCCTAAAAAGCCCCAAACCCCAGGACAATTGTCTCACGACTTCTGAGTACCAGTGTCACCAAATTTCCCTTCTCCCGGTACCACTTCTCATTCACATATGTACCCACGGCAGGATGCAGACTTCAAAAAAAACCAAATCTATTTATCACATACTTCCCTAAGTTAAAGGGACACTCCTGGCTTTCCATTAGCAGATCTAAACCACGTTGGCCAACATTCCACCCATTAGTTTTGCAGATAGATGTTTTACCTGAAAGAGCTTCTTGCATTCGGCAATCATATGAGCCAGCCCTTGGGTTGCAGCCAAATTTTCATTTAAATCTTTCTGATCAGGCTTTCCCAGGCTTGGTTTCCTTTGCATCACCCTTCACAGAGGAGAAAAACACACACACATATCCAGTTATTTAATAAAGAACAAGAAAGCTGTTTGGGGAGAAAACAGTAGGATTCCAAAATCTGCTGGTGATTTAGAGCAGTGCTGCTTGGGACAGAATCTCGGCATGGTGTTATTGACTAAACTTTTCTTTGGAATCCCTCTGTTTATCCCCTTCTGTGAACTCATTTGTATTTTAATAAATCTGTAAAAGCAAAACAATACAAAACAAAAGTGGGATCGAACAAGCATTCTAAGCCCACTATCTTCTGAGATGTTCACAGTGACCGAAAGCAGCAGGGCTGATAGGAGGGAAGTCACCGTGTCACCGCTGCGCGACACGGCGATGCTAGCGGGGCTCCAGCCGCAAGGAGACCTACCTTGGGGAAGAGTTCTCTCTTTTGAGAGTGTTTAAGTGGAAGAGGGAAGGTGCTAAGCACACAGCCAGGTTGGTTGGTGTCATCTGGTTTTCCTTCACTGCAGCTGTGACATCGCTCAGGAAATAGAGAAGAATCTGAAGGACTTCCCTGTTCTCATCGGGTAAAAGCATAATGGCAGCCTTGATAGCCTGGAGACGCTGGTCCTTTGGCACATCTGCATAATATTAGTAATTCTCTCATCAGCCCGTTGATTTTCCACACACACAGCATGAATACATCCCAAAGCAAACTCCAGCTTCAAATATTTGACTCGAGTTTGAAGTGATTTCCTTCAGGATGCATACCATTCGTAGGAAACATGAAGGAATTTTTTTAACCCACTAGTTTAACTACCCTCAGTTATTTCCTGCCTCACAAGAAAGTCAAGCAAGAAGGAGCTGTGCCTAGGCCAGAGTTAATTTTAGATTACTTTCAGCAGCTCCGTGCTCCTGCGGATGCACTAAAATGACAGAAGCCTGGACTCGGGCAGCGAACAAGCAAACACAGTCCAGCCAATTTAGACTCTAGCTCAAATTCCTTGGCTTTCAAAGAATTTTAAAACATTAGCGCATTTTAGAATAGGTGAATCAATTAAATAAATTGGCCAACAAACCTTTTCAACAATGATGTCATAAAATACCCAGAAAGTGCTTTACCAAACAGAGGTTGCTTTATTGAGCAGATCATTCAAAGTCACGCGGTGGAAAAAGAAAGTCAATGATGTGAAGCCCCATACCATTAAACAGCTCCTTGGTTACTAACAACAAACATCCATTGGAAAAATTTGACGTGTGTCTTTATATAAAGGTCCTCCCCCCCAAACTCAAAGGGAACAAATAATGAAATAACCCAGACCAGATCTGCTTCTTATAAAGGGATTTCCAGCAAGCCCTCTCTGAAGAAAACATGAGGAGTCTGAGTCCTGCAGCATTTATACCATCATTAACCTCACAGAAAACTGCTGCATGACTCCTATACATGTGTTACTAACCAGATATTTAATTTATATTTGCTTCAGTAACTTAGTAAGGCTGGCAAATGAGTTTAGAACGCAGTTTTACCCCCAAATTCACTATTTTCCCCACTCTCCTCTCAATCAGCTCAAAGCATGTTTAAGTCATGTACAGACAATTCCAATACGTATGCAGGCACTCCTCTTCAAAAAGGAGGGAGATTTTGCCCTTTGCAGGTTAGCAACGATACAGTTGCTTGAAGATTCTCTATGCAGCAGCTAACACTGTCCCACCACCTCTGGAAATTTCTTAGACTTATTGCTGGTGAAAAGAAAGGAAGAGAGACTTCTGCAATACCACGTCAAACTGCTTTGGGTACTAAAGTCAGAAAGAATTGCCATGTAATACGCAAAGAATATGTATGGGGGGCCTGATTCCCTGATTCATTTTTTCCATAAACCTTCTTGGGAATCCGAAAAAAAAAACAACAAAAAAAAAGCATGCACTGAAATAGCAGTGCATACATCTTCATTGTAAGCTGTCACCTACGGAACTCTGAAGGAAGGTCCTGGATGATATAAAGCCTTAGTGCCATCTCCCAAGCAAGGCACAAGACACGGCAGGAAGCTCTGCTGGAGCTGGGCTACCACGGGAAAGGAGCCAGGGCAATGTCAGGGAGGGAAACCACGGAGCCAGAAGGTGCCTACAGTATATCAGCTTGGACCTCCCTGAGGATTTCCAAAGATCTAGGAGTTCTGATCAGCAAAATATTAATCTATCTTTATCCATTTTATACAGTGAGTGAATTTCTGGTGAAGGATGAAAAAATATGAAATACAAAAAAAAGGAAGTTTTTTGGCAGTCCCACTCTCAAAAAAAAAAGTCTCATCAATTGGAGAGTGGATTTATAAACCCCTCGAAAGCCCCAAACTCTGTTTATGCAGTGTTTGCTTAAATCCTCCACCTAGCCACATCAGATGTGGTTTATTTTCAAGCTGTAGTATCAAGCATGCTCAGAAAGGAGAGGAAATTTTAGAGTGATAGAAGTTCTATATTTGTTCCCAAACTACAGAGAAGGGTGAAAATTGAAGAACTTGAACTCTATCATTCCCGTAAGCAGATCAAAAAAAAAAAAAAAAATCAGCCCCATGATGCAGCCTAAATCATAATGGATACTAGAGAAAAACAAAGAAGATGGTGGCATTTGGTGACAAATCATATTAAGTACAACACGTATAGTGCCCAGAGGAGGAATACTAGCTACACAAGTGCCAACTTGCTGCCTAGCCTTAGAAATCTTAGTACTTACATTGGTAGATCTGTAAGAAGGTCTCAGAGAGTTTGTTGGTCATGAGAGGCTCCGGAAGGTCACGGAAGAACTGCTTTAACATGTCTGCTACATCGTAAGCAGACTGGCCTTCATAGTTAACACTGTCTGTTGAATTCTCATTCATTTGACGCAGAGCCTGAATTCTTGATTTGACTCCAGACTTCCTGAACAGTCCAACCTAAACATATTTGTATATGGAAAATTAAATACATTCACATCGAGTCTAGCAAGTCTGAAATGTCAGTGCGTTCTTTAGCTTCTATTCACAGGTTCTAATTTCATGGAAAGTTTTACTTCAATTAATTACTTGTTTTGTTCTGTTTTGACTCTGCTTTTACAGCCTGACCCAGAAACAATAAAAATTAATGGAATGTAGGGTTTTGGACAGCGAGTGCATGTAGTACAGACAAACCCACCTGGTCCAGGCAGTGGTTGCGGAGGTACCTCATCGCTTGCTGAATGCTCTGGGGCAGGGGCTGCCCTGTGCGCTGAACATTGACTTGCAGGGGCACTCCAAATACGTTTCTGTCTTTATAATCTGGCACTTTTATCCTTTTCATGAATTTTGGAACTGCCCTGTTTAAGCCAAGGGAACACCAAAGTTAAACCTCTATCTCATGTATTTCCAATAGCTCAAAAAGTTGGTAAAAATAAGTGAAACAACTTTCATACACTGAATAATATGAAAAGTGTTGAGATAATGAACTAGCTAATTCATTTGGGGCTGGCAGGGAGGAAAGAAGGACAAACCAGAGTTCTGCTAAGAGATAGGCTCAACATTCAGGGAGGTGAGATGCCTGTGAGTATTAATATGGTGCTACTCCATCAGTATTAGCAGGATAAAAGCTAGAGGGTAAAACTGCAGGGGCCAGACTGAATTGCAAAAGAGTCAAAATAAATCCTGCGGTCGATGACCCCTTATAACACTGCTTCTTTAGGTTTCAGGAAAGATGGGCATTTGAACAATGAGCTTTTGTATGTCAACTACTTGTTCTGCAAAGTCCTCAAAGTGGGTCCATCACCCACCGGTGTGCAGAACAGCAGGAAACTGGTGTAATACATTTGAGTTTGTCAGCTGAAAACGTCAGCTTTATAAACAGCCCCTTTGAGAGACGCCCCTCCTCATCAACCAGTTACTGTCATTAACTCCACCTCCTACTCCAGTTTCAATGAGAGGCCTTTCCATTTGCTTTTGACTCCAAGGAAAAAGTTACTAGATACAAAAGAATGATTTACTCCTAGCTCCCCAAGAGCGTTGGTTTCATAAGGGAAAAAATACCCTAATATGCGAAAATATTGAGAACATTTTCCTAAATAGAAGTTAACGTACTGTACAACAGCTAATAGGACACAGTAGCACTGGAAAACAGGGAGACCCATTTATCATTTCTATATACAGTACAGCTATACAAACACTCCCTTAGATTTATGGCTGACTAATCTGCTATATAGAAAAACAGAACCAATTTGTATTGCCATGTAGTTAAGTTTAGGGCATCATTGATATATGTATGAATAATACTTGCTTTGTCAAAAAACATGCCAATGGAATGTGAAAAAAACACATTGCGATCTCCACTGAGAATCCAAAGCATGCAGGGATAACCGGTCAATACTTATTTCTGTCTTTCAGAACAAACAACTTCTGTATTTAGAAAGGCTGACATAATAACAGCCTTTGAACAGGAGGTACTTCGATGCTGGAGTTAAATACTCTCTGTGACTCCTGGGGAAGGGAGGAGGCTGGTGTGTGGTGGGGAGAAGAAAAATTTTATTGCGTCTTTTGCATCCTGAAGGCTACATAGGCTGCACTGCAGATAAAATAATAGAAGAGCTTTCTGTTTCATTCATCTGACACAAAACATCCAACCTGGTTTACAAACACCTGTCTACAACAGAAATTGCTGGCTACAGAGAATTTCATGATTCTCCCAACCTGCCTTTCCCCACTCCCCACTTATTTTCACTACAAATTAACTTGATTAAAAAGAGGAGATAGTTGTCAGATAACTACCAGAACTAAAGGAAACTTGCACTATTTAATGACATACTCATATAGGGAAACTAATAAAAATATTTAAGAACAATCAAAGAAAAGCAAGCATCTTAAGATCAGTTAATGTTTTTGCTACTGCTCACTAATTGTCTCTTTCTATATATTCCTTTTTTGCTACGGAAAGCAGACATCTTCCTGCACAGAAAGTTGGCCTGTACTTCGTTGCTTCATTCCCTCCCACGCCCCCTAGAAACATATTTCCCAACCCTAATAGTATTACACTTAGGCAAAGGGCTAGTGATTTTAGCACTGTCTCAGGAAACCGCAAACCACTGTCAGCACATGGCAAGAGGAAGAAGTGCAAATATGGAAAGAAGAGGAATGGAGGAATTAGATGCATGCTCCCAAAACTTGTTTAGGCCTTGCAAAACTGTGTGCTTGTGTAAATAGCCTGTATGCACATGGCTCTGAACCCTTACCAGCTGAAGCCGTGCTTATTGGAAGGCGTATACTTCTCCAGGAGGGCAGTTAACTTCAGGAGAGAGTACTTCTGCAGCAGGTTCATCTGTGCCACCGACTGGCAGTTGATCTGCAGCGACGCTGAGCTGAGGCTGGGCCGGTGGGAGCTCTGGAAGCTGTGCCACCGCAGCTTATGCCTGCAGAGGAGACAGGGAACAGAGCAGGGGCTGCTCACTGAAGGGTCTTTGCAAGATATGTGCAGCACTAACCCAAATGTCCTGCTAAGCAGTCGTTATCTTCTGAGGTTTCAGAGGCACCAGGTGTTAAGAGCCTCTGACTCACCAGGGGCCGTGCAGCACGTGCAGCCGCACTCTGAGCGTGTTAACAACGTGGTCTTGCACTACCAGACACCCTCGGAGTGCTCCAGCCACGGTTTTCAGCCCCTTTCACTCCTAACGCAGTCAGAATCAACAAACTCCGTAAGGAAAAAAGGGCCCAAAATCTTAAGACACACCAAATGGGGGTTAAGCATCTCCAAAAGCCCCATTAAGTTTATATAAGCAGCTGTAGGCAACTAAATGACAACAGAAGCCAGGCCCAAAATGAGTTGTGCCAGTTTTAAAGGAAAATGGAAACAAAGCTAGAAAGAATCCAAATGCTTGTTTTAATCACAATACAAAATTTGCATCCAGCCCATGGTGCAACTCCCAACACAAACTGGGAGGCCGCTGGAGCTCTCCCAAACCCCCACTGTGCTACTGTAATGAAGAGAAAGTAAACAAGCTTCATTTTCCCCACGGACTGAATGCCCTACCATGTTGTTAAGAAATTGCCTGCTACTGCAAAGTGCCATATTTTGAAACAGTCTAAAGACAAGGCTTTTCCTACATACTGACACAAAACAGACGACACTTACATTAGCTCTCTTAGCCAGTTTGAAAACAGAATAAACCTGCTGTAGGTCCCTTTCCCTCCCACACACCACACACTATTTCAATCTGAAGAACTACCATCCCTCAAAACTGCCCTAATACTACTCCTACAACTGACTCACTGAGTTGACTGTTTGTCAGTGACAACTCAAGCTGAACACATACAGCTATACTGAGTGAGAATCACAAATATTGTAAAAAAAAAATCTAAATCTTTTGCTGGCCAGAATTGTTTTTCAAAGTAATGGGAACAGCATGTGTGTGCTTGAATTGCCGCAGCATCTACTGCACCAAGACCTTAACTGATCTTGGTGCAGTTGGAGTCCTTCAGGCCAGAGGGGACCTTGCCTGATCTGTGCATGACCAAATTTGTGGGCTGAGGGCTTGTGAACTCACCTGCTGGACCGCGTCAGTGAGGCGCCCACCCCAGAGTCTCTTCGGTCTTGCACCCCTGAGGGCTCTTCGGTTTCGTTCAGGGAATTTCCTGTACTGTCAAGGTCACTTGGCGTTGTTCGATCATTATCTACGTCAAGATGGATCTGCTTTGGAGAGGAAGGACACGGGGAAACTGAATCTAGTGCCGAGTCAGAGTCCCCTTCATCTGAGAACTTTTCTGACCACTGGTTCACTATTCTCTGCATCCCTTTGACGTGGTACAGGATGTCGTCTAGTTCTGGAAATATGTCTTCATTTTCGAGGTCAGCTAGATCACTTGTGCTGGAATACAGAATCGAGCCCGGCACGTTGTCGTAAATACTGAGGCGGCTGCTCACGGAGCTGGAGGAGTTGCGCCTTTTCCCCATGCCCAGCTCTTTGGAGCTGTCTCCGCTGTTCTCCCTCCGGAGGGCAAGGTGGCCATGCCCATGGAAACTCCCTGTCCTCCAATTCACAGAAGCGCTGCTTTCTGTTGGAGAGAGGTTGCCATTAGAGAGCGCCTTGGGAAAGGTGCCAGGCTTATGATCTTCAGGGATAAAAAACACAGTGTCTTCTGCAAAGCTTCCTCTGTTCTTAAAGTTCTGCTCCATGACGTCGCTGAACGTTGACTGGTTGAAGGGGTCGAAGCCTTCCAGGTACATGCCCACCCTTTTATTGTAGGCACTGAGGCTGCGTGTTCGTGTGACAGGACTGGGTGTGCTGACAGCACTGCTCGTTTCAGACTGACTACTGCTGCTGCTGGTCTGCGTGGAGTTGGAGACGCTCCTTTTTCGTACCATGGGGAGGTTAATGTGATTGCCATTGAGGGCAGAAATCTCCACACAGTTAAGCTGTTTCAGTTTGTCTTCATCCATCCCCTCTTGCAGGATGGGCCCACTAATAATAAGTCCAAGCTTAGAAGGAGCCTTGCTTTTGCCATGGTGAGAGCTCTTGATTTTGAGGCTCTCCATTCTCTTGAGCAGGCTCTTTGTTTTGGACTTGGGGTTCTTCTCACTGGCTTTCACACCAAAGCTGAAGCTGTTCAGCTCCCTGGGTGAGGGCAGGCTGCTGAATGAGTCATCATTTGCTATGAAATTGTTCGAAGAACAAACGCTCACAACGGAATTTGTCCTGGTGGTAGATGCCTCACTCTGCAGGGTTGGTTGGTGGCTGCTGGTGCTACTCATGCTGAGAATAGAAGCCACCTCCTGGCGTTCACTGAGGTCTGTTAACACACTCTCATGGCTTGCTGCATTCATAAGATGAGGAGCTTCTGGGGAGGAGGTATTCAAGTCTGCTTTGGGAGGGAACACATCAAACTCTTCAAGCCTAGACCACCTCTTGCTGTCCCTCTGAAAAGTCCATTTGCCACTTATTGCACAAGGTTCATCTTCATCTGAATCTTCACTCTGCAAGGAAGAGAATGCTGAAAATGCTGCTGCACACTGCTGAAAACTGCAAAGGCAGTTGCATTTAAACCCAATGCCTACTAGAACAATTTAAGTGTCTTGTTCTCACTAAATTTAAAGTGAAAACAGTTTTTTTTTTTTTCATTCCATGAGAGAAAGATTAGGCCATAAAGCCCATCACAGGAAAAGATAACATGGGATAGGTAATGTATGTTAACTGTTTCTAAATACTAAAGATACAAGCTTCATAAAAAGAAACAAACAATACAATCTGCTTTAATTGCTCTTTTCTGAAACTCCTAGTATCCACAGACTTTTAATTAATTGGTCACAGTGGATAGCCTTCAGATCAATGGAAATTCCTGGCATGCATAAAATTTTAAACTGGAGTCAGTGAGGGTTAGGGGTCCCTCTGGACTCTCTCCAAAGTTGTACTCTGTTGATAGTGGCCTTGTGTTTATACTCCTCTTTGCAATTAAGAGATGCTTCTCATACATTCTGACTCGTAGTAGCTTAATTCCTTACCCGTTCTGGAAGTTTAAAAGGTCTCCTAACTGTGACTAATGAGACAGTAAAAGAAACTCCTGCGCTGCAACAATTTGATGCCTCCAGGCTCTTAGCTGGTCCACTCGTCCTCCCACCAGCTAGCAGCTAACATTTTAAGAATGTCCTGTGAAGTTTCTGCTTCGGCCTTGCTCCAGGCAGATTTTAACACTCGCAGATAGTGAGCCACAAAAGCTCCCTGACAGTGTAGCACATAAGTGAATTGTAACCAGCATCTCCACTGATTATGTTTGATGTACGAGTAATGCCCCAGGGCGTAATTACATGTATGTCACTTATGTCTCAATCTTTTCATCTAAATCCTGAAAGTGAATGATCCTGGAACTGATATATTGGCTCTTCCACTCATCTAGAAAATTTCAAGTTGCACACGGTTGGAAGAATGAAGCCAAGGAGAGAGATCTTAGTACGACACCATGAAAACCCCGAAGAGCCTTCGGTGCTCGGAGTAGGAAACACTACTTGCCACTCAGCTCCAAGAGTGCCAAAGTTTCACTTAATTTGTTTAGATTGCTTTAACTGAAAAACAAGCACATGTGCATGCTCTAAACTGTAACTGTTTGTATGCCAGGAAGAGAAACTTTTATACTCTGGAAAAGAAATAAATTGTTCTTATTTCAAGTATTGTATTTATGTATAGTCTAGATTCT
The DNA here is from genome assembly GCF_000705375.1 of Tinamus guttatus. Next base: position 26,845 of record NW_010585693.1, read on the forward strand.
GATCTTTTCCTATTTTTATAGCAGATTTCATCAGCTAAGGAAAATAAGTAAACCTCCATACTTATTTTTAAGACCAAGTACTCCTGGGACACAGAGCCACTGTCATTTTCCTTGTTTCCCAGCTACTGCAAGATGATGGTTCTGTCCATGATTCAGAGAACTTAAGCTTGCTTATTTCAAGATTTTAGGAAAAAATAAATGAGTAAAATGATCTTAATTTGCAAAGTCAGTGCAAACATAAGGAAGTACATGTCTGAGTCAGCACAATGTTTTCCTAGCGTTAGAAAATTTTACCAGCTAAATACTGGCTTTAATGAAGCCAACACCTGCAGAGAACAGCCCATCTTGGATCCTGCCAGAACATGGGTGATGCATGAAAATCAGAAAAGACTGAAACAAAAAGTAGGATCCAGGCTCCAGAAGGTCTGGGGTCTGGAGCTGAAGGTCAGTTTGGTCTGGTCTCTAATCCCATCACTCTGATGTTAACAAGGTTCAGAAACATGGGTGAATCCTCTGGTGGCCATAAATGTCAATCCAGTGGTCTACACCTATTTGAGAGAAATCCTATATACGCTGCTGCAGACTGTTATCTTCTGGAGCTTGGATGCTGTTTCCAACATACCACAAACAGATAGGAAAGGGGGGATTAATTCCTCGTAAACAACCTTGGAGCACTTGTATGCATTCTTGTTAGGGGTAGGGCTGCATTGCATTGCCTTCGCTTAGTCATCTTTATCTGCAATAGTCATATCCCAGGGGATGGTATCAGCTACTGATCCCTTCTAGGACACACACATAGTTTCAAGACACCCATTGAATGTTTGCATGGTACCTTACTAGCAAAAAAAACCCAGTGACTGAGCTTTCTACTGGTATCACCTTACTGAAATTATACTGGATACTCTATTATTTATCACCATGCTTCACAGTAATTTGTGAAGAGCAAAGAAACTTTTCAACTGCTGCTGACTTCCCTGGAAAAATGTAAACTTTTTTTTTTAACATAGCTGATGTATTTCATATTATTTTTGCCTCATTTTTGAGCTATAACTAAAAAACAAGGAAACAATATGCCCAATCCTGTAAAGTTTGTCTCTCCTTTGCAGATCAAGAACTGCCCCACTGATCCTGTCTACCTTATAAAAGGAGAATACTAATGTGATAGTAAAATACTACTAACTAATAATAATAATGACATGAATGTGATAGTAAAGAGTCAAATCAGTAAATATTATGTCGAGACGATGTTCAATATTCAACTCGTTCTGGCGGGTCAGAATCCGCTCCATCCAGTCTGCACTTTATGGTCCTGACTGAGAGCACGTAATGAGGCACTAAACACTTGATCTCACTGCCCAGCAGTGAGGGTGGCCACAGAATTTCAGATTTAAAGCCAGTATCCCATGAAAGCATTAGCCAAGCTACCAGCTTTTATACATGGCCAAGCCCTGCAGTTTTCATTCAGTGAGAACACAAAATAAAGCATATACAGGGTTTTGACTCATGTCCTTGGTAGCTTCTATACAGCTTCGAGGTATCATCCTCGACCACAGATAAAAAAATTACCTTTTTTTTTTTTCAGTTAATGCAACAGAACATGTTCAAGGCACTTACCCTCTTCCTGTGGGGACTAATTTCTAACTTCATCACTGCACATTTGTTTAAAGTATTTAGGCGCCTGCAAAGCAAAGAAAACCATATTGAGAGAATAATCTCTTTTTTTTCTTTTCTTTTGACACAAGCTATTCCAGTTCAAATGCTTTTGTGAAGGCTGTGTCCACATGTCTTTGCACACAAAGAGGCACAAGCAGAGCTGCAGTTAGAGCCCTAATTACTCTTAATTATTAACCCATTACAAGCGGCTGTATTTTGGCTTCAGAAGGAGGGACTGATGACCATTTCTCACTATTCCCTGAATGAAGGAAAAGGAAGCAAATAGAAACTTAGTCTAGATTGAGAAGAGCCTTGTAATCAGTTAACTGAAGTAATTATGTTTAAATATCAAGCTTCATTTTATACCTAACCCTGGAACAATCCAAAGATGGTTTCAAGGTTTGGGCTGATATCGCTCGGCCCAAAACCGCACGGGAGAAGTGTGGTTAGATAAATGCTAGTGCTGGGGGAAGGCAAAGGGCAGGAACAGGCTGTGACTGATGCAGAAGGGAGAAAAGCTCCTGTTGTGGAATGGCAGCCGCCAGGTGGAAGCTGCTCCGAGGAGGCTACGGTTCCGTCTGAGAGCAGCAAAAAGCAACGAGTCAAAAGAAACAGCCCTGTCCCCTCTCCTGCCCCCGCTCCTCGTGCTCCCTAACGCTCTGGCACTTGTGCAGTACTTGCATGGAGGCTGTGCTGCAGGAGGGAAGGAGCTGAGCTCAAAGCAAAGCTCATGGAGCACTTTTTGGGGCTGAATCCCTGCCAGCTCCAGCGCCAGGGCTGCAGGAATGACCACGTGCCAAGGCAGGGGCAGAGCTGCAGAGCTGCCCCCTTCGCACAGCGTGCCGGCAGCCCGGACTCCACAGCGGCAAAACGGGGCTCTTGAGGCCCAGCTTCGTTCTGAGGGAAGTTGTAGAATTTTCACATAATTCTTCCTTCAAACAAAATATAAAGAGGAGGCTGCACTGGCATTTCTGAAAAGCTAAAAAAAAAAAAAAAATGCTGACTTGTTCTGTTGCCTCAGATGAGTCTCTTCAGATTCCTGAAACTGGAAACTTGAAGCTAGAAAATGTGGTGCAGGAAGCGTTACCAGCTTCCTCCCTTTCCTCTCGCCTTTCATGCGCGGGATTGGTTGCAGATGGTATTTACACAGGGCTTCATCCTGAGGCCATCAAAGAAAATGGAAAAGCTCCTACTGGTGCTTTTGCTGCAGTTGTGAAGTAAGGAAAAAAAAAAAAAAAGACGGTTTGATCTATAATTAGACCCAGGCACAACACAGCAGAAGAAAAACAAGAGGAATTGCCATGGGTCATACAGTAGGCCAGTGGCAGAAAAGCTATCCAGATCTCCCAGTTTTTAGGTTTGCTCTGATTTAAAAACCCTGTAGGCGCAGTTGCTCCGGCTGCAGTTCGTGGGTACATGCACAAGCCCGTGGCATTTTGGAACTGCTGCTTGCTGTGTGGGTGAACACCGACCGTCCCATGTACACCCTGCACAACAAAACTGATATTGTTTATTTGGGTTATAAGAGGCCACACACTGGCAAAAAGTTGCTTCCTTTTCTCTGCTTTAAAAACATTCTCTTTTCCAACTCCTCAGCCTCAACACCAGGACATACTAATGCGGTTTCAGTTCCACATTGTATAATAATTCATGTATTTTATACTGCTGAAACCTTTGACTCCAGCCTGTTTCCTTAACTAACCTGCCTAGCTGCTAATAAAGACCGTCTTTGATTTCACAGAGATTAAATTCACAGATTTTTCTCATACTCAAATTAAAAACCAGAAATAGGCGAAGAAGGGAAGAGAAAGACTGTTTCCACAGAGGCCCTTAGAGAAAAACTGCAGCAAAGATCCCCAGGGCACACCTCGCAGAAACGAACATAAAGGCAAGATGAGGTAACCCCAAAGAGCAGGATGCAACACAGTAACAGCCAGCACATACAGGCTCTATTACACATCTGACTTGATTTAATTACAAAACCACTTTCCTTTTAAATCTAAATGCTCTGCAGTGATTGCTTTAGCTCTGTAAGTTTCCTTTCATATGTATACACACACATCTGTATGCATCACATATCTTGCTTTAACTTGACAATTCTAGTCAATCAATGTGTAGTTCTTTAAGCTATACTACACTGAGCTTTATTATGATAAAAACACAGTATAATAGTCAAAAAAGCCGTCAAAACATATTACTGAGTTTGCACAGATAAGAGTTGCCTACACAACTTTAATTAACCTTCTGTTTGTACTGCAATACTTTTAAGCACACATTTTCTGCAGATCTTCTCATCAAACTGTTGCTTGCAAAGGAACCACAATTTTCTTTTCTAGCTCTGGACCTTATCTCTTGATAATTTCATTCACAAGTATAAATTCTACTGACAATTTCCAGCTGTGTCTCATTCTTCAGCTCTGTCTCAGTCTGCCCCAACCTGTCCCTGCGACATCTTCACATGGAATCCACGAGGATGGGGCAGGATGGCTCTGTCTGCTCAGACCGCCCTGCTATCTCCGTCTTAATTTCTGTAACAACTCCTATCCTGGCCACTTTCTCTGATGACCATGGGCAAGCAGACCAATCTTACTCATCACTGAGATAATCATCTTTGAGTCAGACCTCTCTCTGTAGGTCCTCAGATCCAAATGGATCTTGGTTCCGCAGTGTCTCCGGGTAACTTCTTGAAGATGTCACTTTTCCTGGTGCTCCACATATGCAGAACTCTGATCCAGGCTCTCACTCTCCTTCAACCTGGCTCTGTACATCCCTTCTTGAAGTGATAGATCCAGTTATATGTAGCTTTCAGTAGCAGTACCTAAATCTCCACTGGCCTGTACAGCCCTAAGTTACAATTACAAGAAAGTTTGTATTTTCATGTGCACAGAGCACTTGAGAACTTCCAGTTACCTTCTACAGAGGATACAGAAAATATTGTATTCAAAGACAGAAATGCTACCCTGGATTTCATGGAAATGGTAAGAGGTGGTTATCTGACACAACACTTATCCCTGCACAAAATTCCTCCATTACCCAAAGCATGAAGCACTGGAGCTCCTCTCAAGACAGGAGCGCACGATGCATTTTTATCTAGTCTTTTTCTCTAAAATGGACAGACCAGCACAGCTTTCTTAAGGGTACAGCCTTTAAGAAAGGCAGCTTGAACAAGACATTCACTGTCAAAAATGTAAGCTTGAATAGATAATTTCAGCAAAGCTGTAAATATGGTCCTGTAATAGAAAATCTTAGTTAATCTTAACATCAGTCAGTCTTATTATCAGCTGTAAGCATTAGTAATTAGTTCTGCTCTCATTAACAGGAGAAAACTCTGCCCATTGCACCCTTGGAAAGTTAGCAAAACAGTGCATTAGGTTTTTAAACTACAATTTCCAATCTGCATCACCATATGACCTAGCTCTAAACTTTAGTTTGGAATATTTTCTTAATGGTTTTAAATTCTTAATTCCTCATTTCAGGGCAAATTCCAGCCCATTATACCTGTAATGATGACACACAGGCTCTCTTATCTCAATTCAGCGCAAAGTCTTTATGCTGGCTCCTGGGGTCCAGCTGCATGTCCTAGCCTGCAAAGAAGTCCAGCTCTCTACAAGTCAAATCATACGAGCAGTCAGTGCTGGTCATGTTAATCTGCTACAGTCAATTTCTTGAGTGAGAAATCCTCAATGTTAAAGATTCAAAAAATCTCATATAGAAGTTTTAAGAAACCTCTTGCTCAGATAGTGTGGCAGTGTTCTAGTTACATATAAAGAGAATAAACAGGATTTCCATCATGGCCTTATATGTATCACATAATGATTTTTTTTAACCATTTATCTTCTATTGTTATCAAGTCCAACAAACCACCTCTGTAAACCAAGTCTCAACCCATATTGTAGTTATTTTTTTTAAGAAAACCTTGAACAGGATGACTTGCTGACACAATTTTGCAGAATGCAGCCCGTTAATAAGCTATATTTAAAGCTATATATTAGCTTTCCTGCTCACATTGATAATATCAGTGAAAAATAATTTACATATGTTCAGATGTAAAATACAATTCAAAATGTTTCAAGCTTAAAAATGCCCTGTTGCTGTAATTTCTATTGTCTGTTTCAAAATTATTTTTTCCTGCCATAGGTCATGCATTAATTAGACCAAGACAATTAGGACTGCTAACGGCACTGCGGCTGTTGCAGGGAAAAGCACATTCTCAGCACAGGAAGGAAGCACAGAGCACTCGCCACTTTGTTACCATCAGCTGCATACACTGCTTATTAAACTCTTTGCTGAAAATGCAAACCACTCCCGAACTGTCACGACTTCAGTCAAAAAAAAAACAGAAATAAAAATCCCAGGTTAAAAAGCACTTCTGCGGCAATGGATCCAAAATACGCTGGCTTGACTGTATTTTGTTTTCCTGGCAAGGGAAGACCATTCTTCTGCAAACCAGCATTTTTCACACCACCACACTTTCTGTTCGGTGTCTTCACAAGTCTTGGAGCACACAAATCATCAGACCCACGCATCACATTTTAGTACTAATGGAGTAGATGCCTTGCACCACACCTTGAGCTTAACACTAATGAGAGTTTTCCCCTCCCAAAGACTGGCTGATGAATCTATTTTCTTAGCTTTAAAATCTTGCAAATATTTCTGAAGAACTTAAAACTCTAGTTCCTCTCTTCTCCGTCCAAGTACGGCAGTTATGGCATGAGAAGGAGTTTGTAATTCTCTCGAACTGTTCACATTTAGAATTGCAGACATTGTACATGTAGTATCCAAAAGCATTCATTTTGTGGGCAATTTGGAAAACTGCCATAGTGAAGGACAGAGGCAGCAAACTGCGTTCACAGCCAGGCCACAGAAGATAAGAAAAGTTAAGGTATTTATGCAACTTGAGATTGTGGACTCACACCAGGGAAGGTAACTGATGGACCAGTGTCACACAGAGCCGTCGTTACTGCTTTTACATTAATAGGCAATGCTGGGGCTCCAGCTCTGTAAGAACACACGGACACAAAACACAGGCAAGTCTTGCTGCCTGTGCTGCAGCCATCACAGTTCTGCGTCCACGTGCCTTACTTGTTTGGGAGTCAGTAGTGAAAACAAATGAAGAATGTTAATAAAAAGTACACAATACTTGGCACAAAGGCTCTTGCCATTTTCTTTACGTACCTGCATAGGGCCTCAATAGCATCTCTGTCCAGAAAGTCGTGCTCCCGCTTGACTAAAGTGATGTCAATGGGAAACAGGAGATCTGCAGGAATAGAGATGGATGAGAAATCAAAAAGACTCCTATTCCCAGTGGCAAATTATTTCAAAACAACCAGCTGCCTCATTTCAGCTCAGTAAGATGGCACTTCTAAGATAAACACATTATAATATCACAAACGCCAGAAAAAATGCTTATTTTTCATGTAAAAGGTTTTGTCACGCACCTTTGATAATGGAAAGTTCATGTCCATAATGGGAAAAAGACCCCAGCAAAGTAAAGATGAAACAATGTGACAAGGAACGATGCAAATGGGATCCCCCTCTCTTGCATCAGAAGCTCAAACTGATGCAGGCTCATTTTATTTAAAGTAAATACACAATCTCCATCAAAGTACTAGTATCTCACATTAAAGGAAAAAGGTCAGTGAAGCCAAAATCTCTGGAAAAGAATGAAAAACAAAAACTCCTTGGCTGTTAATCAAGCTATTTAGACATTTGACACTGTTACAACGTTAATGAGATATGGACTGAAATGAAAGAAAGCCAAGCTGCTGAGGCCCGTGCTGCCTCCTTTCCCCAAAAGATTATTTAGATAAACAACTGGGAGAGTGAGGAGGAGGAAACAATGTGGGCAGAGTGCTGAAAATTTACTATAGCTCTGAAGCAGCAACCAGATATTTATTATTTAGTGTCCTCCACAGATTCCTCACTGTCAGACAGGTCCTGATCCTGCATTCCTTGCACAGCCAAAACTCCCACCAAAGCCACTGGGTGTTCAGTGCACAGAGCAGCAGGAGAACGAGCTCTGCATGAACCTCTGCAGATGCCCTCAGATTTCCTGGTCTGAGTGACTGCCTATGAAGGATATTTATCTCCAGGGAACAGGGAAGAGTCAGCTATAATGATGAAAAGAATAGGACTGATATTAATTTGTGGGTGGTAAAGTGGATAACGTTATGCTTTTTAGACCAACAGAAGATTCGACAAATGTTTTTTTTTTTCCCCTATTTTTTCCTGAGGAATAAACAGATAATGACTTACTCTGGGAAACACAAGAAATTCTGTTTTTTCTATATAAATCTGTAGTATTATCAAAGCAGGGCACAATTCTGTCCGCAGAAATTACTCAAAATCCACAGAAATCTACCCATTTTAAATTAGTATTGCCTGGGACCTCTGCCTATAGGTGACTTCTCAGGACTTTGGTATGATGCCCCATCAACCTATAGGCCACCCCTTCACTACTGTAAATTCAAGCTGCAAGCTGAGAACATGAGCACATTCTGCTGGCATTTTCCAGCTTTTCTCTGGGTGAGAAGCTTTCCCTCTGAGAAAGTTAATACCTTAAAGTGCCCACAAGAAAACATATGGGAAGACTTAAGTGAGGGGGTGACCAGAAGTTGATAATCTTTACAAATCCCGTTTTTGTTATGCTTAATTTACATTGCTGTTGTGGTTGCCAGAGAGGCTTGAAAAGGGCAGTGGGATATTGTTTTCATAGGAGGAGAGCTCTCTTGCCAGTGAGATCTTGCCAGGCTAGATCTTGCTCTCACCTCTGCCATCCTTCTGATGTTTGGCAGGACATGCTCCTAAATTAGAACTTCAGCCAAGTTTAGAGCGCATATAGGCAGGACATGCTTTCTGAATCAAGGGATTTCTCATGAGACTTACACCCCAGCACAGCATGAAACCCTCAAACCCACACACTGAGCTGTCGGTCTTGCCCCCAGCTTTAACAAAGACTGGAAGTCCTGACCCTACATCCCAAGGAAATCTGTCCTTGGCACTTTTGTGGTACCAAAAAGGAGAAAAAAGGACATAACAAAATGAAACCTCATTTCTGAACAGGGAAACAAGTTTCCCCAGTGCTGCTTTTGCAAGTGCTATTATCATCTCGTATTGCCAATGCAGCTGCAAATCAAAGCTCCACGAGATCATCTTTCATGAAAGTCAGCTCAGCCAGTAGGCTGTAATCTCCAACAGTTATTCACTGTAAATAATGGACTTTCTATGCTCACTCTTACAAGCAGCAGCTGGAGTTTGCTTTGTAAAAATGAAGAGGAAGAGAAGAGTGCTTAATAGTTACATTATAACATAAGTATAATTAAAGTAGGCAGGAAAAAAAGTAAAAAGGTAATACACATATTAAAAAAGGACCCTGAGGATGACAACTATCCAGCTATGGATAGTTATATGCAAGAAAATATAACTCGTTTGTTTTTGAACTACAGGGAAAGTACAATGTTGCTAACACATGATTCAAGTTGTAAGAAATCTGGAACATTCACACTAAACCAGAAACCTGGAACAAACGTAAAACTGCAGGAGGGCTTCCGAGTGCCATAGCTGCAGATAGGCGTGTTTGTTCCATAGGGATGCTACCAAACGCTCACGTGTGGGGTGCCTACCTTCATAAAGCTGGGCGTACTGTGGGAATCCTGCGGCCCGCAGCCAGTCGCAAGCTTCCTTGGCCTCGATTTCTGGAAGGGAACGGGAACAAGGCACCGCGGGTTAGTGAGCTGCAAAACAAGAACTTCCTTTCTACCACTTCTTTTACTCCTGCTATCAAAAGAGCAGAGAAATATTTTGCTGCTTCCAGCTGAAACACAGGTTTGCTGTTCCCCGCTTGCTTTTCTTTTCACTACCAAACTTAATCCAGATTGGGGAATGCCAGCTGTGTTTTATCAAACGCCTATAATTTTAATAGCTTTAATAAAGACACAGATGAAGACGGCGAGACTTATGAATCATTCTGCACAGGTTTTGTTAGCACTAGAGCATCCACGGCTACCACGAGCATGAGCAGCATCTCCTCATTAAACCTCTCGGCACAACTATTTTATCTTGTCAGAAATCCCCAGTAGGGCTTATAATACTCTGTGCTTTAACATCTTGCAGACAGTACGCCTGGACCCAAGCCTAAGGACAACCAACACGCTGTATTGCAGCTCACTCGAGTGCACAGTTACTACCCGGTGAGAACTGGGCTACACTGGAGGTCTTCAAGGCATTTATGGGTTCCTTGGGGTATCACAGGAAACTCACATGCTGCAAAATTAAGCAATTCCCATATACCTACATGACACTAAAAGAAAGGTAACATTCTGAGCATGGTTTATATTAGCTTGTGAATAACTACTCATAAATTATCTCCCAATACAAGCAGAAAAAAAAATGTTATCTTATCAGATTGCAAGTTGGAAAAATGTAAAAGGTATTTGCGGTATTCTCTAAATGCTCAGGAAACCGACAGGGATTAAATTGCTCATTCAAGAAAGTGCAACTGTGAATTATTTAGCATCCTACTTAGATCAGACAGTGAGCAATCAGAAACTCTTAAAGTTCATTCAGCTTTGATTATATTCACTCTCCTTAATGGAGCAGAAAAGAAAAGCTTAATTATGTACAACTGACTAGACGATTTTGCCACCTACTTGGCCAGGATACTGTTGCTCCTTGCTGCAGAAGCTGTGTGCAATGAGTTTAATATGATCGCTCAGAACACAGGCTACTGCCTATAGCTCAGCAAGCAGCCAACTCAACATAAGTAAAATACCTCTGGATTTTGCCACATGTTATGAAATATTCCCAGAGAGGTATATGCACACAGCTAAAATCAGATTCAACAGCAAATATCTTTCAGGGTCTCCAAAACGACAGCAGTCCTCCCCTAATTTTCCAATTAGCTACAGGAGGGTTAGAATATTTGAGCTTTGCCAAACTGCTTTGCTAAGATACATATCCAAATCAAGGGCTTAAGGTGAGCCAAAGCACAGCATTCCAGATAAATAAACAGCTCGAAACCCACTCTCGCTGCAGCCGACAAGCAGGCATTTGTGCAACCTGTGTTTGCTTCAGCTTTGGGTTATGGGACCACATGAGAGCAAGCACGTACAGGCATATTTACTTAGCTACTCATTAAGAAAAAGCATTCTTCAATGCAAGGAATTGTAAAGTTATGCTTAAAAATGGATTTTAATTTTGGTAGATTCTGGAAGTATATGGGAAAGATAACAAGGTAAAAAAAGAATATAAAATATATCTTAAAGTTGTACTATTAACAGAAGAACAAACAACAGAATATTACTATGTCAGATGTAATGAAAACATTATACTAAACATTCTGCAATTAATTTTTAAGGATGCTTGCAATAAAAATTTATAGTATTTTACAGATTATGACTGCAAACTGAAGAAGTGATTCCCAATAACCAGTATTTGTTTTCTGAAAAAAGCAGCTAGATGCTCACAGTGTAATGGACAGAAGTGTCAAATTCCCACCTACCACATGGCTCTTAAATGGCATTAAATGTTTGTCCACAGGTCCTTTACAGAGCACCCCAGGTATATGACCTATAAAATGTTTCTAGAGCTATAAAACTATAAATATACATTTATCAGGCAGTTTTAAGGTTCCCAGTAGAAACTGTGGATATCTTTTCTGAAAATATACGTGCAAGGTATGCAAAGGTCATATTTTATAGTCATAGAGATATGAGGCACCTTTGGGATTTTTGAATTGTACTTGCCTTTCACAACCCCTTTGAGAATCCCCCAAGAAACGGTTTGGATCTTTAGATGGGGCAATAGCTGTCACTTCTGGCTGCCCACGAGAGTTGCAAAGAATCATAAAACACCAATGTACTTGCTAATCATTTAGTTTATGCAATGCCCAGGGATGGATTTCAGACAGCACCAAGCACTTAAAAGCAGTATTAATTTGCTGACAGTCAACACAGTAACCTCAGCCCATCCATCAGCCTTCCTGAAATAAGAGATGGAGACTTAGAGCGCTAAAGCTTGGACAGGTACATCTCCCTTCCACAAGCTAACTGTAATCTGCCTTTGAGAATAAACTAAAATAGCAGAAACAGGTAAAACATTCAGGCTGTCTGAGAAGAGAAATCTTATTCCCACACTAGCGGCTTTGCTGCCCAAACAGCAGCTTTTCTGCCAGCGTGGGAGCCTCGGCCCTCCAACTCTTGGCTTCCCGGCAGCCTTGGATGCCCTCGCAAGCGGACATAGGTAGCACGTGCACATCCCTGTCACCCGAAACAACGGCATCTGGGATAACGAGAGATTATCTCAGCGACAGACAGAGCTGCCAAAGCCTTTTTCTCAAGATTTAGATTTTAGTATATATGGATGAAGTTTCAGAGGGGCAGGACAGCTGGACATGCTCATTCAGCCTCCGCGGATCTACCTCGCCGCTCATCACCCACACTGCGAACGTGCTCCTTGGCATCGGCGGGTTGGGAAGGCCCCTTGCAAGGCGCTTCTAGCCCACACTCCCACTGCTTGAAGGAAACCCTCCTGAAGCCCTAACGTATCTGCCACGACCTGCAAAGCCGCTTCCCCGCCACGTGTTTCATGTGAAGACCAGGCAGCTAAGCTGAGGTTGGTCTCACTTGCTCCTCTTGGCTCCTGCAGGGTCATTTCCTTTTTAAAGCCAGCCAAGACGAGAGACTTAAATGATAATGTCAGTTAAAACCTCTACAAGAAACTACAATTCAGTATACATTCCAGGCAAAAACGTGTGTCCAGCTTGACAGATGTATGTCCCGGGCTGCTTTCTATCCCCCAGCAGTAGTTTCTCCTATGAAAGAACTGCTGGAAAGACAGAAATTACACTATTATTTTCAAATGTCCTGATATACAAGAAATGCTCTTAGACAGTAAAACAAAGCAAAACCAAAAAAAGAAGCAGCACAATGAAGTCTTTATTCTTTGGTGTTGTATAAGCAAACAGCGGGCAAGTGTGTTCAAGAGGAAACAGGAAATTTTTATTGGAAACAGCTTTATTTGCTAGCCTGTTTCACAAAGCAGGCCTGCATGTTTAAATGAAGGGTAGGAGGTCCTTTTGTGTAAGGTTGGGAGCCATTAGTCCTTATTTACCCACTTCCTGGGGGGTTAGGACGACCCAAATCTTCTCCAGACTAGTAAGTGAAAAACGGGAACTCCTAACTACCTTCTTTTGTATTGCTGGACCTGTATAGTTTTAAAACTTGATAGCAAATATACCTCAATTCACACCCTGGTCAATACTACAATTAGAGATGAGAAAATTCATGATACATATGATCTTGGTCTGGATGATATCTTGCTATAAAACAAAAACCCTGCACATTTTGATATCCTTCCAGGGGGAAAAATATCTAACAGTCAGCTTCCATTTTCAGCAGAAATAAAGATATTGATTCAAAAGTTGTATTTTTTGTTTTGTTTTCTTCATTTCCCTTTAGGCAACTTAAAACTTAAGCACTGGTACTTTCAGAGCAGGAGCCAGATGCATCATCACGCAGACAAATATTGGTTTCATTTTCACCCAAGAGCTAAACGTAACACAAGCGGTTCTTCCAGGAGGAGGATTCCTCTCGAGTCAACTCAGGCACCTTTATGCCCCTATTAACAGCTCCACAAGTCAGCTCTACTCTTCTCACCCTTTGGCTATGCCAAATCAGTGGATTTTAAAAATCTACAATGAGAAAAAAATCTGTCACTTCCAAAATACCGAGCTGAGCTGCTGAGAAGCAGCATTCTGGATCATGTTTTTAACGTTAGTGTGGCTCAGAGCTCAGAAAGCTTCATGGGACAGACCTGCACTGTCCAAGCAGAAGCCGTCGTTCTTCTGTGGGCTTCAGTGACATTCCTGACCTATGAACCGTGGTGCCAACGCTACATTTGATCAAGTTATTCCTTCCACTCAGTCTATACATAAATGAACATGGATGGGAAGTCTGAGACAAATCTGCAGCAAATTCTATGGCAGCTGTGTAAAAATGAGTCGGCCACGCACCAAAAATGGTTAAATTAGTGCTGGGTTATTTGTCATATGCTTGCAGGCCTTTACAATGGGGACAGCATCACTTCCCAAGAGCTAGCCTCTTTACATGTCCGTATTCACGTGCCCTTAGATGGTTTTCAGTTTGAAGATATGGCTTGAAAATACTAAGTTCTTTTTCAGAAGTATATTTTTCCCCTCAAACCTATATAGCTAAATATTCCTTAGGTGGCATTATTAACTTGGTGCTGCATAGTTTTGCAGAAACCCGCACCCACATTTTTGCTTTCTTTAGCACTTGCTAAGTTACAAGACACAACATTTTATAAAGATAATGCAAAAATAAACATTGAAACTTGGTCATTCTGTCAATAAACATTCAACCAATACAAGCTAGGTAAAAAACAAAAATCAAATCCCTCAAAAGTCTCCTGTCAAACTCTTCTGGAATCTCTTCTTATTCTAAGAGATTAATCTATTTTTATAACACTATTCTAAAATATTATTGTTAAGTCAACTTTGTTGCATTAATTTGACTAGGGATTAATTTCTGGAAGTACCAGTGAGGCAAGGAGATAACAGGCATGGATTTTGCACTGCTGAAGAGCTTGAAAGGTTCTGCACTGAGAGCTGAACGGCTTTCCAGGAGGCTCCTTTTTTTCCCCTACCACTTTTCAAGCACAATTTAAAATTTGCCATAGTGCCTTATTTTGCCATACTCCTGTATTTCACTGTTCTCTAGTCGACCTTCTACAGCCAAATGCCGTGTGCTGTGAGCGCCACTCAACTCTGCCTGCCTCAATAGTCAATTCAAGCAAACATGGGAGCATACACGGCTTTAAAAATACTTCTCACCAAAAAGTTTCCCAGAAAAAAAAAAAGTTCTGGAAAGAAATCATGCATAGCACCAATTATATATGCTGCTTTCTAGTCATAAAACCCTAGAAAGAGGTGATGGTGAGGAATGCTACTGAAATATCTCTTCACTATGCGATGATGACTAAAGAAATGCGCTCCTTGTGTTACTGCTGGCTTTGGGTTAAACATGGAAATGGATTTTCTGAGTTAGGGAGCCTTGCAACAAAGCGGTAACTATGTTGCTGGTGTTATGTATAAACCACAGGACACTGGGAGAAGAAACGGAGTATGTTTGGAATTTGTGTGGGAACAGATGAAGAAAAAAAATAAGGAAACAGATGTTTAAGATGATATATTGATATTTTCTCTGAAGAAAATCAGGAAGCCTGAATCCCATTTTTCAGCAGAGCCTTTGGAAGAAGCAAATGGTGTATTTCCATCAGTGGAAGAAAGCCATTTAATTTGCTTATCAATAGAAGCAAGCCCTTTCATTTGTTTATGTCTTCAATTTGTTTATTTCCTTACTGATGAGGGCATATGATTCGTTTCCAAAATATCGGTATGTTGGCTGTATTTAATTTCCCTCTCCACCAACTGTACCAGGTTATATAATCGCTTTTATTGCATATCAATCCTCCTGGCTCACCCACGAAACACAATACGGCTTCTGTGAATCAAAACCTAATTAACTTGAATGTCCTTTTCATAGTGCTCAGCATATCGAAATTGCTCCAAGAGCTTTTCAGCTCAAAACTTAACAAGAGAGACAGCGTTTGAATAAAATGTTTTAAAAAGCCTAAGGACTGAGCCAAACTCCCTGAAGTCAACAGGAGTCTCTATGAATTTGCAAGAATGGAGCCCTTTGGGGAGTCAATCCATGGGTCTCCTCTTCAGGAAGGGAAGCGACTAGTTCCCCAGTCCTCCTTATTATTTTTGCTTAACAACAACAAAAAATAATTAAAAATGTAAAATTGGCTTTCTCTCATCAGAGTCTGGCTGTGCTTTAAGCCCCATCCCAAGGACAGGGATTTGGCCTGGTGGAGGACGATGGCGGGAGAGGGGACAGAGCCGCTGCTGCTGCCGTGCCCGGACGGGGCTGGGACTTGGTCCTCGCCGCTGCTGGAGCAACCACGATGCTCAGGAAAGCATCAGCAGCCAGCGCCGCTTCTAGATTTAATGCAGGGACACGGGCTACTCTGTGTCTCGGTCAATACGCTCTGCAGGGATCACAGTTACCCGGACGCTATTAAAGATGGTATTGTCCAGAGCCAGCTGCATGGCTGGCGGGACAGGCTTTTGTTTTAGGCTAATTAACCCTGTGATACCTGAGGAGAGATGGAAAACACCTCTGCTGGTGTTTTGAGAAGTACTGACCCATACGAAATACTTCTGCATCGGAAGGCAGAGCACGAAGACTGCAAGTGTGAATCTGCTATCAGCTTAACCTCAATTCAAGTATTGAAAACTTTGGGACATTAAAGAAATGTCACAACTCACCATGCAGTGCACTGTAAACTAGGTCTGTACACTGTAAACCAGGATCACTGTTTATTCCTTTCTTTTCTTCCCCCTCTCAATTTCAGCAAATCAACGTAATCTAAATTAAAGCCTGACCTTGCTTAAAACACAAAGTTAGAGCTTCACATGACATTTTTTTCTGCTAAAGAAGGATTCTTATACATTAAAGATGGTCTTGCTCCATTAACTTTTAAGAAGGTTCAGAGATAAAGAGGAACAAGTCAAGGGACTTAAAAAAAAAAAAAAAGAGGAAAAAAAAACCCTAAGAAATAATTGGACATGTGGGTTATTTATCTGGCCTGATTAACGCAGGGTGGTCTCAAAGGAGGATTATTTGGGGCAGAGAAAGCAGTTAGTCAAATCCTCTGAACGAGGTCATGTTGACAGATTCCAGAGCGAGAAACGAATCCTCCTCCAAAGGTTTGGAAACAGAAGATGACTTTAACCTTCTCTTCCCTCAGAAATTACTTGGTTAGAGTGACCTTTGGACATGTACCAAAGGGCAAACATTAACCATTGCTTCTCCCAAGCCCAACATCAGCAATCGCCCATTGCACCCTATCTGCAAGCTGACAAGCTTGCACCCTGAAGGCAAAACCAAGCAGGTCCAGCAGGACAAGCACCTCCTCTGAAAGCACCCAAGGTCCGTGACACTTGTTCAGATCTAGGAAATAACTGTAGGGGCAGCCTACTGGTATGAACCAGCTGATCTGATTCCTAGAGAGGTTTGTGTAAAGTAACAGGTTCATACAAAGCTCTTTTATAGACAACTACTCCTCCTAGCTCCATAAGCCTCAGCCTCAAAGCCATCAGCAAGGGCCCTGCATGGAGAAGGTCCTACCTTGGCACTGTCGGCAGTCAGAGCGCGGCTCCTTCATGACGGGTCCCCAACGTGTGCCCCGCGCGGGTGGCACCGCGCTCGCTTCAACCCGCACGTCGGCGCAAGCCGTGCCACGGATCAGCAGGGCTTATGGTCTCCTGATTCCCAGCTGAAAGCCTATTTCCCTAAGTCAAGCGGGTATTTTTAACAGCAGAGATGGTGAGGCAAGTCGAGCTGAAGCAAGGCACACGCTGCGACAAGCGGGATGAAGGCCACAGGTACTTTCAGGTTCAGTTTTTTAATGACTCTTCCACCACAGACCACTTTATACCTGCATTCTGTCCCTTGGCTGGTATTTATTCTGTGTGACTTCCCTATGTATATATTTTTTTCCAAATTTCTTTTGGTAAGAGTTGTTTAAGAAAGCAGAGAGACTATGGAAAGCCTAAAGAAGGGAAGTTGAACAACACATTATGAAGCTGTATGCCGAGAACGCATGGCATGAGCAACACATGCTCTCTCTGACAGAGAGGTGGCCAGCAGATCACCCAAATGATCCACCCCTGTGGATCCACAGGGACGCAGAACGGACGTCCCACAAAGGCAAGACCACAGGAGTTATGTATCTTTCTGTAAACCTTAGTCTTCAGCAAAGGCAGGAGCAAGTTCACAGAGGACAAAAACTGGAACAAATGTCTCTCGTTAAGTGTTCCTTGCACACACACTGAGCAGAGCATTTTAAAGGAGAGTTTTAAACATTTGACTATGCTTAAAACTGAGTCTAAGGAATTCTTCACCATTTTGGGCTTTCAGAAAAAAAAAAAATCTCACATCACCAATAAGTGGGCCATTGTATTTTGTCTTTATTAGGAGAGAGACTATTTAACATTTCTTCTAATCCCATCTCATCTGGCACAGCCATTCTCAAGGAAAACAAACACCTGACAGAAAGGAATATTGAAATATTCCTCCTAATAAATTACAGTGCTTAGCACTGCTCTTCTACAGACGCTGACGTGCTCGAGAAAAGTGTGTAGTATTACCTGAAACTTTCAGATAATGAGACAGGGACAGAATTACAGCATTTCACTACTGCCAGTTACTCCAAGGCTATGCTGTGCTAACAGACTGACTAATTTCAAGGGGATGCTGTGTGAATAAGGTACTGCTTCGTATCAGCATGTAGGGCAGAATAAGTTTCCTGTGGAAAGAACAAGAATGTTCCAGTGAGAGGTCCAGTCCTGTGCCCCTTCCACAGGATCTGCTCATCAGAGATCTAAGAGTGTCTGTGGTGCTTCCTTAAAACAAGTGATGGAAAAAAAAAAAAAAAAAAACAGGATAAAGAAGGGAGGAAGAAGAGGTAATAATTTGGACAAAAGGACTTAAAACAAGAACAACAAAAACAGATATGAGGCATTCATTATGAAAGAAAAGACAAGTTAAAGGTTATACCCATTTTCCCATCCTCCTCATAACTAATGCCACTCACTCACTGTCTCTACTGTGCTGGCAACAACCTTCGGATTTCTCCCTGTTCTTGAGATTGGGAGTCAAAAAGCGAGACAACCTTGACATCACTTACTGCATAGGGACAGGAGGGAAATATACCTGTAGTTGCTGAAAATAGCAGAAACAGTGGACACCTACGATTGCTTTATAGCTAGGAGGACGTAGCGTTCCCTTGCCCAGCACCCCCGTCATCCTTTGCAGGTTCTGTCCAACCTGCAGCTTACATACTCCAGTACTGTACATATGCTCGAGCACCCCTACACATTTAAAGCCAAGCATGAGTACTTAAAGGCAGCAGCGATCAGCCAGCACACAAAGCAGTATATGAGCCAGTAAAGATGCACAGGCTCCACAGGACTTCACCTCTCTCCTTAGTGGAGATCAGGGCAGTAAGTTTTTTTTTTTTGTGAGCTGTGGATCACTTCACTGCTGCATTTCTATAACATGCAGAGGAAGGAAGGGGAAACATCTGAAGTTATTTTTACTCGCCCCGTGTCTTGTGGCTCCGCTCTGTGAATGCTAGGGTGGGTCTGGCATTGTCTGAAATGTGTCAGGGTCCTCTGGCAAAGCCCCATTTCCTCCTTCCTGTTGCTAGGAAGGATAGCTAGGCATGAAAAGTGCTTGTTTACAGTACAGGACCATCCTGTTAAGCACATGAGTTCTCTTCCTCCACCTCCTTTTAAATAGCCAAGAGTGCAGGGCTATTTGTATTGAAGCCAATAGCAAAACTCCCAGCAGAAGGGAATTGGAAGTTTAGTTTGAAGAAACCAAAACACAACATACGGAGCAGAGAAAAAACAAAACAAAAAACCTCTTATCAAGCAACCTGCATCTCTAAATATTTGCAGAGCTCATAAACTCGCAGGCCTCAAACAAGTCATTGCCTGGAACGCGATACATTAGAAGAACCAGAAAAGTAAAACCAATCACCTCTCGTGGCCGCCTTCTGGGAATCCCGATATAAATATACACATTCCGGCTTAGTCCATAGGGACAACTCTGGTACCTTCCCTCCCACCCGCAGGGGCGAAGCTCACGGGAAGCTTCCGAGCTGCCAAGAGCAGCATCGATCTGTCCTCGTCTCTGCCCTACGGTGCTGGCTGCGGAGACCCCAGCTTGGGAATCAAGAATCCTACTTCATACAGCTGACGTTCACAAACCAAGCAAAAGTATAAAAAGATACAATCTCACTTTAACTACTTCTTGAAAATAATAATAATAATAAAGATGGTTCTACACAGTTTAAAAATATTTTCGTATTTCCTATTAAGAAAAATAAAAATGAATTAACAAACTAATTTCTTTTTAAAAGAAGACAAAGCAATCAGAAAGTCCTACGGACCAAGAAAGGTGGCTCCCTCGGAGGGCTGTTCCGACACGGCCGCTTTTATCTGCGTCTCTCTCCGGAGCCCTCAGCCAGGGTCTCGCAGACAAACCGCAGCTGTAACCCGAGCCCAGCTGCTGCGGGGACATCAATCCCATTTCCTGGCCACCTCTCTCTGCCCCTTCTTCTTTTGAAGCTCCTACCGGAGGTGCAGATCAGGCTGCCCGCACGAAACCAAAAGCGCAGGGGGCACCTGGGCCCTTGCGAGGTGCCTCGTGCCGGTTCCCTGCGGGCGCGGATCCCTCGGACACGGCCCCACGCACGGGGACAGCTCTGTGCCCAGAGCCTTCCCAGAGCCTTCCCTGCATCAGCACAGGAGCACGCGGGACGCGGGCGCCGGGACGGGCAATGCCCGCGAGTGACACTTATTCCTGCAAAAAACCCCGCGCCTGCAACTGATGGCCCAGATTAAAGGACATCCCGCACTCTCCTGATTCACGTGCTTTAAGAGATCCGTGACGCCTCGGGGGGACACTGCGACCCGCTTGCACACCGAGCTGTAACGCAGGAACGTCCTTAGCGCTTGGGACTTTTCCAAAGGGAACGGAGGCAAAAGGGAGCCTAAATGGTCCCCTCGCCCGCGCGCTGCGCTCACGAGCCCCGCGGGGCCGGGACGGGAGGAAACTCCGCGCTCTCCTTCCCTGACGGTCGGGACGCACACGGCGGGGGACCCCGAGCCCCACCGCGCCGCCCCCCGGCACCCGCGGAGCCCGGCCCCGCTCCCCCCATCCCGGCGCGCCGCAGCTTACGCGTGAGGATCATGGTGCGCGCGGGGCCGCGGAGCTGCGCGCGGGGCTGCGGAGCTGCG
>NW_010585693.1:55629-79235 GCF_000705375.1 Tinamus guttatus
ACAGCAATCAGTTATGTGAGGATATAAATCATCAAAGCACTCAGAGCATAATGTAGAGAAAACTGGGAGCTATTCACAGATTTGTAGCTACTCTATAAAAAAATGCAGAACATAATGGAAAGCTCAGGCAATTAAGATGGGTCTACTTCTCTTGAAATATTTTTTTCTCATCTTAAATGATCTCCTTCCTTGATTAGAAAGGGCTATTTTTTAAAAAAGAATGAAAAGGAATTTAAGCCTCGACCCTACAAATATTTAATCATATATGCAACTCTGTTTGAAGGGTATAGTGAAATTTGAGTACAAAAATTCTTGCAGGATCATGGTTGAACCTTTTAGATGATGGATTTTCTTTCTTTTTTTCTTTTTTTCCCCCCCAGACCATTCTTGTGATCTCAAGCACACCTCATTTGAAACTCCTATCCTCATGGCATTAAGAATAACTTCTCAAAGAGAAAAAGCTCGTGCTTTATCCTCTGACCATTTGTACCTACTATTTCTGATCTGGCTGATAATGCCAGAAATCAAAGTAGAGAGGTGCTTAGAACAGCCAGGCTTTTCATAATGTTCTCTCTGCATGCAAGTCCATGTGTCAGCTAACAAAATGAATTTCTAATATGACTTGGCATCGAATGAGTGGCTTGTCTCAAAGGAGTGCACCAAGCACTGTTTATCCGATCTCTCTAACACTGAAACAGAGTTCGCCTATTTGAATTATCTTGGTCTTTGCTATCCTTATATTTGGAAGTTTATCCTGGATATGGTAAATTCAAAATCAACAGAGAGATTCCTTTTAAGTAAAGAAATAAACACACACCAGTAATAACTTGCACTGATGTACTTTATAGTGTTCCCTTGTGAACAGTGAAGGTAATAGTCTGTGTTTGGTGAAATTTTGGAGAATTTTCTGCTAATGAAAGTAACTAAGAACTACTTATTTAGTTAGGCAAAAATGATGAAACTTTCTCTGTGCACAAGTTTCATGTATTCTTGTAGTGATGGTACCTCTAATGAGTGTATAATGAGTGTAATGCCCTCTCATTCTAAACTTATCAGTCAGTATTCTTTTCAGAACATATGAATTGGCAAACTCTGTGTGATACCACAAATTCACTGTAAATGTTGCCCTGTAATTTGCTCAGTGTTAACAAATAAAAGCTCCTAATCAGATCTAACTGCACTAGTATGACATAAATTGTGTATACATATACTGTATAGACAGAAATGTGCAGTGTAAGTCTGGATTAGAAAGGAAAACCTCTGTATGCTTGAGATTTGAAACACGTGAAAAAATATGTATAGGTATTAAAAGGCTAGCTACTTTTTCTTAATTCATATAGCTGCAGCTTTAGAAGACAAGCATTCAAAAATGGCTAAAAATGAACAAAAGTTCTCTGATTCCAGTAAAAAAGTGTCTCTGTAAAGTCCTAAGTTTGTTCTGGATCAATTCCAGTGCATTGTGACTGTAAGACCTAGAAAGGAAAACTCATGGAGGTATTTTTAATTACTTTTACCTCTAGTAACAATGTGATGCTATTTCCACTGTTCCTGTTATAAAAATAAGCAGCTGACACGTTCCCCAGAATTGATTATTGCGCTTCAGCCATGAGGACACTGTAGCCGATCAGGAAAGGGAGTGGAAAGGAGCAGACAGAGAAACCTCAAAGGAAAGGACAAGACACTGTGTCCTTTGTCCTCTGTTCCACGATGGAAATAAACTGTCTCCACTTTTGATAAGCCCCTCTTTTGATCTGTGTTTGCAATAATCAGCGTTAGACACTAGGTTATTTTATGAGGCTTTTCAAGTTTGCCCCCCTCTAAGTTAATACGAATATTAGCCATTTATCCTTCGCAAATGTTCCCATTAATTAACAGTGTTATGATTTATTTATGGAAGTTTTGCCTAATAATAGTCAACACTAGTCAAATGATCTGGATATTGATAGATTTGGAGAGGATGATGAGTACCTTTCCTGCATGTATAATTTTACTTCTTTTATAAATACATAAATACAGATATAATTTTACTTCATCTTTTATTAATACATAAATATGTTAAAAGGATAGACTTTGTCCTAGGCCAAAAGAAAAAAAAAAAGGCAACAGTAAACAAAATTATTTGTAATTTTCTATAAACTTGAAAAAATGTGTATCGAAGCAATTTTCACAAATATGACAGGAGCCAGAGTACTACAGAGTAAAACAAATGTAATGTCCAAAGCACGCAGGCAGCAAATACGATTATGTGTAAACTCATTTGTGGTCTACAGCAAGTTGTAATTTCAGAAAAATTGTCCCGAATTACGGAGTGCATGTGTATTTTTACATGCTTGTTCATTCATAGATTTTAAGGATCACTGCAATAGCCTAAACCACAAATCTCGCTCGGGAGTCCTGCTTGAATTTGCAGCTCGAGCATTTTACAATGTCTGTCTTCAGAAGGCACCTTGATTTCAAGCTTTCAAGTGACAAATTATTTGGAGTTTAAAATGCGTGCCTTAATTTGAGCTGTGATTCTCTCGGAATCATTATCTAGCCATTAGATCTTTTTATATCTTTGTCTGCCAGCTCAAGGAATCATTTGATAGTTTTTTAGCAGATCATGGTCAAAGCATGTGATTGTAACAAGAATTACATGATGGCAAGCTACAGTATGCCTCTATTGTCAAGGACAGAAAAATGCATGCATGCTTTGCTGAGACACATCTTTGTAATGGTATATGATATAGTGTACAGTTTCATGCCTGCAGATTTACAGAATGTCATTTTAGTAGTTTCCTGAAGTTCTAGTAACTTCACTTACTGGAAAATGTGGCAGGCTCTTTAAGCAATCTAAAGGGTTGAATCTCTACATCTCCAGTGGAATATACTCTGCTCTTATCAGCCGAGTAAGTGATGCAGTCTAAACAAAGGGTAATAACGTTCAACTGGAATTCCAGGAAAGGAAGCTTATTGCGAGCTTCCTGATTTAATCTTACAAAAATAGAAAGGTTGATAGGATAAATGAATCACTCAGAAGAGCAGATTTTGCCTCAGTTAATTAAAACAGGCCATAAAAATGTCAAAGTAACCATTTGTCGCATTTAACTGTAAAGCTCACATATAAAACTATTTAGAGTATCATTTGCATGCACGGGACTGAAAAGAATCCGTTCAGAGAAACAACTGCATTTTCTGGAAACTGACATTAAGTATCTTCCCATTTTCTGCTCTGGAAATGAGAGTGATAGCTACATGGACATTTCTCATACAACTTCCTGTATCTTCTGCTTTTGATGAGCCAGAAATACCAGGAAAAGAGTCTTTTATATGTAAATTTGGAACTTCTGCTTCTGAAAGATACCAGCAGGTCAGAGATGCATGGAAATTAAAGAAAAACAAAACGAATGAACTATTTGGAACCTCTAAGGAAAGGCTTTGTTTGGTTCAAGCTGGGTTCACTTTGACATCCTGACAAGCAGAGTCACGCGAATGGGGAATAATCCCAGCAAGAAAGTAGCAGATACGCTGCATGGACGTGATACCCAGGAGACGCCTAGGACAGGAGCAAGAAAGCTGGTCTTTTACTGCTGGGAGAATGCAAGATAATGTAGCAGGCCTTCTCCATATCTAACTGCTGCAATTTGGACAACATAACTTTGTTAACCATCAATACTTTTAACTATCGTTACTGTGAAAGGTGTCTAAAATGCCAGTTAGGCAAGTAACAAGTTGTGATTGCAAGTCTCTTTTCGCTTCCAAGTCAGCTGGAAACTATGTAAAAAATGTATGTACTACCATAACCTTCATAGCAACAACAAGCAGGATATCCACGAGACCGCCAGAGGCAATCCGTATCAGAGGAACAACGGCTCTGCGTTTCCCAAGGCTCTGGCACATGCTCCACCCACAGCTATCCTGGCGTTCGGTGCAGCGTGTTTATTTCAAGCTTGGGCATGGGCATCTCATCTTCTTAGAAACAGCTTTTCTGCACCAGCCCAACAAGCTGTAGTTTCTAAACTTGGCACGGTTATTGCTATCTCTCTTTTTATTTTTTTATTTTTTATCCTGATCAGGTTTTGGTCTCATATTGTTGGTTGCTTTGTTTGTTCTACTGCTTTTTATTGTCTTCCAATTTGTTCTTCTCCTTTACTTTGTGTTTCTTTCATTTCTCAACTTCTCCTTACTTTCCAGAATCCAAAGCTGTTGGAATGGGAGATCAGCTGGAGACTTCACGGGCTCAGGGCTACAGAGGGCATTTATGACTGAGCTCAGTTCAGCCAGGAGAAAACAAGAAGAGTCAGCTCCTGTGACCATCACATCTGTGCATGCAAGGGACCTTCTGAAACAGCCTGTGGAAATTTAAGGCTGGATATGGATGACTGAGAGCATCTGCAGTGGGAAAAGGAGCAACTTCAAGTTCATATCAAATTCTGTTTTATTACTTAACATTAACCTCTACTTCATTCATTCCTGTTCCCTTGGATAATTCAAGGACAGAAATAACCAACATTATTAAAATCACTTTGATTTTTCATTAATCGAAGCAGTGGAGAATCACCTCTACAGATAAAATCTATTGGGAAAGGGAAGAAGGAATAAATGAAAAAGTGACACAAAGTCGTTCTAAACAAGGTCTCTCATCTGGAGACTGATTCCATAGTGAAAGTCCTGCTAGAGACTTAAAAAGGGATAATCCCGAGCAACACTGGAAGTTAGCTGAGTGTTTTGTGCAAGTGAAGGTAGGAAAGAAATCCTAACATAAGCAAGTTTATACAGATCAGCAAGCAAGGCAATATCATCCATCCCCGGTTTTCCAGAGATATCTGGGTGTTTCAGACAGCTGTGCAAGACAAGGCACCCATCTGTGATGAGCTAAGGATGGGAAGTGAGCCTGACAGCTAAAATGGAATTGGCTACTTTTGACCAAGATGTAGTTGATGGGTGGGTGCGCTTTGACTGCCAACTCTCTGCGTTGTTTTGGCACGAGAAATTATAGCCTTGGATACTTCCCTTTGGAGGGCTAGCAGCAATTACAGATATATTTCAGAGATTCTTCCATTTCACAGAAAAAATATGATGAAAATTAGAAGAAACACGTTCATCATTTGCCAGGCTTGCAAGACATATTTTTCCTACATACTTAGTGGTTTGAGTAATTATTTTCTTAATGAGGAGACTTGTCAAAACACATTACAGGGACTGATTTCACTTCACCCCTGTTTTTCGCAGCACTTTCTGATTACTGATTATATGATACGGGAAAACATTCATTTTTAATTACTGCCAGTAATTTCTTAGAGATCATTAATAATCAAACTGCTATGATCTACTTAAGTACTCCTCAGCTTTCACATGGAAGAGAAAAACAGAAAGCATGTGGTTTATAATTATAGTTTGAGTTCAGAAAATGGAGTATTTTTGTATTTGATTGCAAATTAAAAATACAAGCGCAAAAGATTATGAAAAAAGTCTGTCTGTGCTATAAGGAACCTTACTTACTGAGGCAAAAGATTATGAAAAAAAGTCTATTTCTATCTGTGCTATAAGGAACCTTACTTACTGCATGAGAAAACACATTTGTTTGGCTTACTATGATGCCCTTCAACTGAGGTTTGCAAAGCATGCTAGAAGCAATGAATTAGTCTCCAAGTAATTTTAATGCATAAACCCTTGTTTTACAGACAGAAAGACTGAAGTACATGCACAGTATAGGCCTCTTACACAGCTATATATTGAATTGGCTGAAAAAATGAGAATAAAACTTGGAATTCTCTCCCTCCTAGGCTGTACCCTTTTGTACCACTCATAGCATCCCCAAACCCTCCAGATGCAGCCAGCTCCTGCATTGATTTTGCACCATTGTAGAAAGAGAGAGAAAGGTCAACTAGTCCCAGCACAAGACTCAAAACGGCTGGAATTTTCTGTCCTTGGAACTCCTGCTACCTTGCAACCATTCTGCTAGGGCTACGAGGGACAGCAAGGGGAGCATCTTCTCTGTCCCACCGAGGAGAGCTGAGCACATTGCTTCTAGCAAAAGTCAGCATCGTGATGTTAAAGGTAGTGATTGTGTCCAGGGCGACAGAATGTAGGGTCTGTGCTGTTTTGGAGAGGGAGAAGAAAATACATATTTTACTTGTGTGGATTTGTATTTGGTATATGGTATTCAGGGTATACCTGTATGCAGGGTATACATCCTTTGTGGTTTGCCTTTATGTTACCACTAACATTTGTAGTAATTCTGACAACACAAGTTGTGGTTATGTTACATCACATGTGGAAGCTTATATGCAAGAGGTAATCTTGCCAGTGTAGCTGTATGATTCGGTACCTCTTTATGGAAGTAACTTTAATTATCCAAGGAACATTGTTCGTCACTTTAATGCTGCAGTTATCTGCAGCTCGTGTTCACAGCTAGCAGATGTTTTCTTACTAGAGTCCAGCATTATGCAATAAGACAGTGAGTCCTCAGAACTGCCTGTGACAGGAACACAGCGTACTCGACCATGGATCACTTTCTTATTTTTTTGGCATTCAACAATGGATAACCCTCCAAATGGTTTGTAGGTCCATTTAGTTTAAGCTACAAATCCCAAACTCGGATTCCTAGAACTCAGTTTTCTCAGACTACAAAACCAGGCTGTCCCTCTATTTGGGGCAACGGCTCTACTAAGGACAATGGCAGAGCAAGAGCTTTGTATTACTTGCTAGAACTGGCCCAGCTCCGTCTGAAACCAAGAGAAAGTTTCCTTTGTTTTCCCATTTCTTTTTCTCTTTTCTCTACCCAGTTTTTCAACTTTGGTATTTGCTGCTGTTTACATATTTGGGATGAAATTCTGCTCTCATTTACTTCCATATAACTTCTCTGACCACAGCTGAACGATCCACATTTTTACAGGTATATGAAGATTCTGATGCCAAAGGCTTATTTGGATATAAAATAAGAGAAAAATTTTGTCCAATGATGATGTCTGACTACTGGAGATACATATTTCAAATTTATTCTAATTGTCACATTTCTCAGGAAGGCAATTGAACAGGAGAGACTTCGCTTGGAGTCTGGTTCAGAAGTCTTTAAAATGACAGAAAATTTCCTGTTATGCACTACTCAGCCATGCCAACTGCGAAAAACATAAGCTGCAAAAGTAGGTTTTTCAGAAACAACTTCAGTAGTATCAAATATTAGGAAAATGGGAAACAAAACAATTTCATCTGTTTTTGACTATTTTGACTATCCTTTGCACGTATAGTACAGTCCAGCTTCTTGCACAACTAAGCGTAGCTGAATTGGTTCCTGAGCACAGGTGTATAAATGTATACTTGACATTCTAAAACTTCCACAATCAAGCTTCTTTATGGAGGCAATTACATTTGAAATGCTATATAGCATTATTTTTCCTAATGAAAGATAATCAAACATAATTAAATTACTATTTCCTTAAAATCTGCTAGTATTAGCGTTTAAAGCCTATGTCATCTGCAGCTTGAAGAAGTTCAAGTGTCAGCACGTGATTTGACTTTTGTAAAGGTTTTGAAGTAGCGCCATTTCTAATTCCTTTAATGTTACACTTTGGCAGGGCCAGTCTTATATGTATAAATTAGTGAAAAAAAGTGATTTCTTTTTGTGTGAAAACACAAATAATGAATGCAGTGCACGTAGGAGGCAGTCTGAAGAAAAGAGGTTACAGGTGGGGTATATTTTCTCATGTCATTGCTACGTGTTCTGCTAATAGCCATGAGGAAAAGCATGGTGTGAGCTCATGCAGGAAATAACAAGCTCTGCCTTCACTGCCTCTATGATCTGCCATGGACCTGGCTTTTAATATGCTCCAAACTCAAACTCCAGCTCCAGCCTGGGCTGCCCAGCCATGTTTACCCTTTAAGTTGTCTCCACTGAGTCGTCTCGGAGCCCACTGGCTGGAAAAATGTTCTGTGTTTCTGACCTTCTCCTTTGTCCGAGGGAAAGGGGCTTATTCCCAGTCCACTCTATTTTCGAAGCAGCTTTTGCTGACAGCCTGCAATTCCCCAGCTCCCTCGGGAGCGCCTACCAAGAGCCTGCAACACGGCACCGGTGCCTCTGGCTGAGGGGCTGAGGGGCTGCTGCGGCCAGGACACTTCCACGGAAAGAAGGAGATTGATTTACGCATCCTGGACTCCCAAATCTTGGATTTGTATCTCCCAGCCTTTGCTCTCCACCCTTTCGAAACTTGGACTGTAGGAGGAATGCCTTTCTCCTTTACTGCGTATGTTCTCGGGGCTACATTCGAAGCCCTGTGATTTTCATGAAGTCATTTCATGGCACTCAGTTAAGTATTTTTTAAATGTTGCCTCCAGCACAAAGAGACAATAACAACAGCAGAAGAAAAGAAGTTGGTGTCAGGGCTCTTGCACAGCTGGATTTGTGTGGGAACCAATACATAAAATCAATACAGCTATGTCTGTTCTCCAACTGGGCATGGCACATAAACACCACTGACTGGGAAAGGCAGGGTAAATTAAATATGTGCCATTATTACACTGCGGTTCGGTGCAAACATGCCGGCCTCAACCTCTGAGTTGCTTACTACACTCAGCCCCAGGTAGTAAATACAGAAAGGTCACCAAAGTCTCCTCCTGTCCAGGACAGGAGAGGAGCAGAGGCTGGGAACTGCATGGTAACAGCCTAGGGAAACAGAAGAAACCTGCTGCAGCCACTCTTGCTGCTACATGGCACTGATGTGGGTCTGGGAGGGCTACAGAAAAATGCGTGTGGACTTAGGGACAATTGCACTTTATCTTAATGAAGTCCAGAAGCAAGGGCTTTAGTTGCATTCCCTGTGCTGTCCCATTGCCTTGGGAGCACACCTAGCTCATATTGGTTTTTCTGGCCTCAGAGAGAGGGAACAAAATACATTTGCTAGTAGAAAAGGCTGACCTTAATATTTCTGGAAGGAAAGAGGAAAGCACTGTACCTTGTGCTCAGATTTCTTATTTTTTGTAAGAGCTAACTCTTACCGGGAAACATACAAACAGGAATTTATTTTTCTGGAATAAAATTCCCATAAGGTTAATGAAGAAACTCCTTTAGTGAATGCCTTGAGATGGTAAATGCTTCAGCACAGTGGCTCCCTTTTCCACATCTCTGTTATCTTATGAAACAGACTGCTGCTGGAAAAACTGGACTGAGAAAGAATTACTGAAAGAATTAGTTTTCCAGGCTATTCCTTGCTAATAAATCAGCAAGTACTCCAGAGGAAGCAGGGCCCGATTCTTCTAATTTTACATCAAAGTTATTCCAGAAAAGTCAAGGACTCCCTTTTATACACTGACAAAAATAATCATGCCAACAGTGTTTTGTTTAACAAGACTTATGAACATACATAATTCAGAGAAGCTGAAAAGAGAACATTTGGAAGCACATATGCAAGTTGTCAATATACCCTCTGGAAAATCTGCTGCAGCTGGCTGATAATCTTACAATATTAATAAATGTGAAGTTATTATTTCACTATGTTTAGGTCATTTTTGGATACAACACAGAAAGGAGGGAAGCTTTGCCTACATTATATTAAGCAATGAACTTTCCATATGTTAGAAATAGTGTCATTAAAAGAAGCTGCTCAGAGAAAGCAAATGTGGTATTTATGAGAGGTGGTACTTAGTACATCACCAGTGATCCCATACAGCAGAGATTCTCAGACTGCCCATTACCATGCTGTCTGATCTCAAAAAGGAGAGGGATGTTATTTCTCTTATAGAAATAAAAAATAAAAATAGTCCATCCATCAAGTAAATCCAAGACAACTGCTTGGTTCTCACTGTTGAAATGGGATATTATTATTCCTGTGGGGAATAATAAGCCTAGTTGGAGGAGCCTGGCCCTTCGGGAGGTCAATAGAGGAATGCTTATGATTAATGTTGGTCCATCGTATATCTCTATGCTAAGTTAATAAAGCTACATCTTCTTTTGCTATCCCTTATTAATACAACATTAAGCTCCTGCTGACACTGATGTTGCAGACTGCCCTTGGCTCTGGCAAGTAAAATAATACTTGGTGGAAAGGGTTTTACTGTACAAATAAGCAGATCTAATATCCCAGTTTGTTCCCAGCTCTCAGATGTCAGCATTGCCTTTAATTAGCTGTGAGTTGGAATGTGTGTTGCCATGCAGTAACCACACTAAGCATCTTCCTTCCCATCTTGATTTCCCATTTCAAACATCCCTGTCAAGTTTAAAAAACTACTTCTAGATGCAAAAGAGAGAAGTTAGAAGCAATGTTTACAGTTAATCCATCCATTACATAAATATAAATAAATACATTTTTATAATTACTTTTTTATAATTTGGCTTTACAAAAACATAAAGCTTTGCAGGAAAGCATTGCTTAAGCAAACAGCTGTCTTGAAAAAAATAATCACAGGCATTCAATAGTTAACAATTTTCAAAGAGTGGTTTTCACGGTGAAATTCAAAACTCTCAAAATGAATAACTAGAGATTTTAGTGACATATTCCCAGATGCTTTTTTTTTTTGTTTGTTATCAAGATTAAGGCTCTGTGTAAGGTGGATGCTTGCAAGCTCTGCATGAAGTGCTGTTTTCTCACATGACAGATATGGGATGGCAGTGTAAGCCTCCAGAGAAAATGCAATCCTAATCAGTATTTATCGTGAAGCTGTTAGATCAGTCTCTGATACCCGAAGCTAATTTAGCTTTTAGGCTGCCATAATTCTCCTGACTTCAACAGATATTCAATCCATATTCACTCTGGTCCTTTAGAGCAGACCCAGCGTCTTTCTCACATTTTGATAGCAGCAACATAGATGTCAGCTCCTGCTATCTGTAACCATGACGGGTCTGTTGATTAGGTTCCTAATTTCATTCTGCCAGCGACCAACGGATTACACAAACAAGCACTTGTCACCTACTAGGAAACATAAACAAAACTGCGTCATGGGCTGTCATTGCCTGCAGACTGTGTTCTCCACATGGGCACAAAGCTAGTCCATGAACTTTGACCAGCCCATAGAGCGGTTTAGTGGTTTCCAAGTTCCTTCTGCACGAACGGGAAGTGCTCATTTTAACTGACAATGTTTTAATTGCTCTGACACCAGGTATCTCAAACACTAGCACTTCTCTTAGAAGCAACTCTTGCTTTTTTAAAATAATTGAGCCAATAACACTAATAACCATTGGGTTTAGTCATGGGAGAGCTAGATGAAAAAAGTGTGTATTGCTTTCCATGTTCGGAAGAGCCTAGAGGCTGTTCACTTTGGGGTATCTCTGCAAGGTCAATGTGTTCCTCCAGACTTTCTTGAGAGGCTCAAAAAAAGGACTAAGTGAACAGGAGGAAGAGACAGGGAGACATATTCTGTTGTGCTCCTTAGATTAATAAAAGGCATGTAATTATGGAACAGAAATAAACCAGAATGTAAAATCTGTAGTATCTCATCTGCAATGCATGAGTTCATTTAAAATATACTCCTATAAATGTCCTATAATGTACATCATTTGAAAAAAAAAACAAAAAATGCAAAACCTAAGTAGCTAGGTTAGCTAGTAGCTAGAAAGATTATAAATATAATGAAGTTTATTGTACCTAACACCAGCATTGTTAAATACTAAAGCAAACACTGACAGTCTTCATATAAAAATTGCAACAATGTTCAAAATGTCTTGGAAAAATTCCATGTTTTCCAAAACTAAAAGTTGCAGGCTAAGCATCCAGCAACACTCTAAGGAAAAATCACCATCTGAGGGCCGCTGCTTTTGCCATCACAGTAAACCTCCCAATGCATAAACTGCACTAGCTGTAGCATAACCAGACCTTGGGCTACAAATGTATGGCTCTGAACCATCCCATAGCCTTGGGACAGAATATCCCTAATCTCTCTGGAATATCATGTTAAAACAATACTTAGCATTTCCACACAGATTGTTCTGTCTGACAGCAGTGGATAGTCCCGAAGTAGTAATGGGAGCTGGGTTAGCCCCACATTATAGGGCTGGAACGAGGCCAATGTTTCTCCTCATGCTTCTCTGAGAATGAGTCAACACACCTGCTCCAAAAATCTGGACCCAGCCAGCAGCCAACGATGTCATCTTTGGCACAGGCAGCAGAACTCAATCTGAGTTATGTTCTTTAATTCAGTTTTTAACGCTTTTAATACAAGATACTATAGGAATTTTCATGACTTAAAGTTTCTCTTTTCCCAAAAGATGTGCAATAAGAAAACCATTTCTTGCTGTAACTAAAACCTTAATCTTTCTTGTAAAAATGATATTAAGTGCAATTTTAAAAATAAAAATAAACGACATTTGGTTTTGGGGAGGTAAGAAACACTCCTCCATTTTTTTTTATATAACTACTATTATTTTCCCAACAATACTAGGACCATATCGGCAAACACATTCATGTGAATAATTGAGTAAAGTGAAAGAGGTAACTCATGTGACTAATGCCTTGCAGCGCTATGTGCATAGCATGGCCTACTTCTTCACACACACAAAGCAGAAAGAACATTTTAATTGATCAGCTTATTTTAAGCCCACAGCAAAGAAGAATCAAAATGTCCGTGACATAGTGTAGTTTTCTGACCTTGAAATAAAATGACTGCCAGTCTCTGCAGAAACAGAAACGTAATGGTGCAGGTACAGCAGCACAGTCAGCATGTAGGCTATGTGGCATACAGGTAATGCAAACCCCACTGAAAGCCGTACACTTACAGTGTGCAGGAATGGGCAACATCACATACGTGCGAGTAAGTGCAGCCCATTCCTCAGTGAAAACCCCAGCTACTGAGAACAGTTTAATCTGCAGCGTGGTTTGGAAATGCTGAGCTCTCTGTTCTCCACAGCCAACCACTGACAGAGGCAGCCACTGAACTTTGCTTTGTTCACGCGCTCACAGTTGCCAAGTTCTTCCGACTTTCTCCTCATGCTGTAAAGAGGGGTTGCCAAATAAACTCTGCCCAATGCCTGAAGGAAACTGCTCAAGTAACCTCTGTATCTTCCCACTGTTGTATCCTCCCACTTAATTGGTCACACTGGGAACTAGACCAATATGTTGATGGAGCTCTTAATATTTCAAAGCCATAGAGAATTTGGAGCTCTTCATGAATGTCATCTATTATCTAAAGTTGCAAAACAGAATTAATTAAAAAACAGAGCAAATTGATCTCACAAGTGCAGAAAGAAATTGCCTACTTATCCAAAATAATAAAATGCTTCTCCTTTAAAAATAAAACTCCAACTCCACTTCTGTTTTCTAGACAAATATACCGCAGCTTCTACAGGGTTTCTTCGGAATAACTATTGGCCATACTATTTTCCAAGGAAAATTTCAAGTAAAGTGATAAATACATTAAGACTATTACCCACCTGATATGTCAAAATACAGAAAGTGGAAAACTGCACTGTTCTCTCTTACTAGTTAGGCTTTGGCTCAATATAACACTGAGAAATCCATAATCCCTGAGACTTTACAGATAATTTTATCGAGAATAATGCATAAATACATAACATGACATTACTCCTGTCGGTTTAAGTTGGCTGTCTCTGGATATGTTGAAACTTCAATCACCACAGGAGATGTGACTCATGCACACATACTTTAACCTAGCTAGTTCAGGCATTGCTAGGTGTGGAGTCTGCAGCCCAAGAAGAGAGGCCCCATTCAGAGGGAGGCTGAAGATACTTTTGTTACTTGTGAGGGACACAGCATAAGTGTAGGAAAGCGAGGAATGGAGAAAAATCTAGACAGGAAGCTGGACAAAGGTAGAAACTGGAAAGGGAGAGAAAGAATAAAAGACGGTAGTGTACTGAGTAGCAGGAGGCTGAGCTACTGTTCCCTTATCACCCTGCCATAACGGGTAACTTTGAGAGACTTATGTCATTTCATTATTTCTTTTTTTCTATTGTCTTATGTTCTTTGGGGCAGGAACTTGTCTTAACGTTGTTTGTAAAAAACCTATCAAAACAGACTATCGTTTGCATTGAAGGCCACAACAAGGGGCAGAAGGATAATGTAAGGAGAGGAAGTATGTCTGAGAAATATGAGTCAAATCCTGTCTTTGCATATAGAGAAAATGATGAATACACAAAATGCATGTAAGTTGTGAGTTTAATAAGTTACCAGTTACCAAACACTGTGAGCCTCCTAGTGATTCCAGCTGTGCTAGAATTGGCTCATCATTCCTTGCATAAAGTCTTTATCAGGAAAGATTCCCCAAGATCTTGCCTGCCATTGACTGATTACTAAGCACCAACCCCCAATACTTCTTGAAGAACAGTTCAAGTGCTGACCCAAAATCAGGTTATACCTGAATGAATGCAGGTGGTATCAGCAAACATCGGTATCATGGGAGTCTCACAATGGAAAATCTACAGCAATGTTGAGCCTGTTTCATCACCTCCGTTTCTCTGAGTTCACTTCTGGATCTCCTCATAACCACCGATCATCAATATTGGCTACGGCCAGGAAGAAGGAGATGGATGTATAGAGACACAGTGTCACCTCATAAGCCTAACTCTTTAGGAAATAGAGTTGAAAAAAACACTTTCTTAGCATCCCCACTGGCAACCGTAACCTTCTGTCCAAATAACAAATGATTAAATCTTAACGCCAACATTGCTGCTATGACATACCAGATAATTCATACTCACTTCTGTATTTGTCCAGACCTACTGGCTTCATTTTCATATATTTTGTAAACTGTTCATATATTTTCATATATTTTGAAAACAGCTCACAATTGCTATTATTGGTTGAAAGGAATGTATTTAGCATTAAAACTTATGCAGTCAAGACAAAAGCTTTTAAAGTTGCTTCTCAGACTTTCAAGCCAAATAATAAACTAATAAATAAATTGGACATAAGCCCCAACCACCTGTCTTTTCTTTATTTAATACAGATTACCAGCTGGCCTGGGCTTTTGTCAAGACTGTGGAAATGAGTTAACATGTTTAAGAGAGGTATTTCCACGGCTCACTTGCAATGCAAGTTGTTTTCTGTAATTCAACAGCCGCATCAACAAAATGAAAACTAGTAAAACAGCATTAGAAAATGCATTCCTTCTCAAACTGGTGGAGCAGAGAGCCTTGAGGTCAAGGGTCCTAAGAGAAAACAGGCCAACTTAAAAGTGCTTCCAAGTGAAACATTTTACAAGGCACTTACATGTTCAACATTTAACAGAGAAACATTTTTTTTTCTGTGAAAAAGTAAGCTCTACATGTGATCTTTTTTGTTTCACAAAGAATTGCGCAGACATGTATCAGTAAGAATTAAATCAGAAATAAGTTGTTAAATAAAATAAACTGAACGGGGCTTGTTTACAAATATCAAGTGCTGCTCCAAAGCTTTGAAGTTCAGTGGCCAACCCAGGTGTCAAACCTTCCCTTTCCTTGCTTCTCTGTCATTTTACTACTTGTTGCTTTGGCCAGGATATTACAAAGTTTTTCCATGTAGGAAAAGCATGGAGATGTCACACATCATATACACTGTCATCAACAGCTAATGCTGCTTGGGAGCTTGCTATAATGAGTGAGGGTTACAGGAGGTTGTAGATGACTAAAAACAGGAAAATATACCCTTAAACTGGGCAAACATGATGCAGAAAAGTTTACTTAGCTGCCAAGAGGCTTATGGAAATGTCGATAGGGCTATGAAAAAGAAATGAAAGAGCCAAAAAGTATTCAGTGTGTGGTTAATCTGTGGTGTGTTCGTTATATGAAGATGCACTGTTTGTACTTTTTTTGCTTCCAACAGATTTTGCTTCTGCTTAAAAAAAAAAAAAAAAGCAAGAGCTTTCCTTGGATAAGATGTCCAGATGTATTGGATGTTCGGTTTTCTTCCTGATATCTCTACCCTAGTTTTCAATATAAAAACCTCCAGGGCTAGTCAGTAAATCAGTATGAGGAGCAGATGGACAATGTATCTAATATTCAGACTTTAAGCAGTAAATGACTTCAGGATGCCCAGATTTGGCAGCTTGGACTCATTATATGCATTTTCCTCCTTTTTTTTTTTTTTTTTTGAATGTGCAATTGTCATGAAAAGATTCCCACAGAAACCAACAGGCTGCAGAGCTCATTGCTGAATAAGTGGTCTTTTAATTCAATATCTTTAGAAAGTGCAGCTCCATGCTCAACAGATTACACTGAGCCCTTGAGATATTTGAAGTTTGTTCTGTCACTATCAGATAAACACAACAGAACAGGCCGACCTGCAGAGGTTCATGACTAAACTGTTTGCAAGGTTAAAAAGAAAGGGAGAGGAAAAGCCTTGTTAATCTTCTTCATTCCTAATTTTAATAAAAAGTAAATATTTTTGTAAAAACATTTCAAAGACTTCCACTTTCAGCTATGTGGCAGGTCGAGATTAGGGAAAGCCCAAGCACCTCCTAAGGTTAAACACGCTATTTGTCTCTGTCTTTCAAACTACATTTCAGTATATTTTGCAGATAATTTTAGACAGGGTAAAGCTCAAACTCCTTTCCTTTGACTTTTTACCTAGAAATACACAGCTAGAGATGCAGTAAATTCAGAGCAAGATTTTCCCCTCATTATTCTACTTCATTCTCAGAACTAATAAAAGATTTTATTACATGAAGGGCACAAAGATACGAAGCTCTTATTCCATTCTGGGTAGAATACATCACAGCTAAAATAAAATTTCTGGCAATGACATTTTAGAAAACTGGAAATGTTTTGAAAAGCTGTTAGGTATGTAACGTTGATTTCATTTTGTTTACCACATTCGATCATTCACATGATTACCTCACTTGTTAGCCTTACTGAAGTGTGATAGTTTAATTGACTTCTGGCAAGAAGTCCCTTAATGTATTTTTATTCTGAGGTAAGCAATCTACTAGGGGAATGTGTATTTAATTATGGAAATTCATCTTTTAGCTTTGTTTTGGAACATGAAATCAAGGTCTCTCCTGAGAAGAAAAGACCATTCCTACAAAGGCTGAAGAAAACACTAAGTCCTCACTAAATAAATTTCATTCCTATTAATGATATTATATTTATTTATCAGGCAGGAAAAAGCTGCAGCAACCCCTAACAAATATAGTATTTAAAACTGCTAGAGAGCAATCTCTAATCATTAACACAGAGCATTCCAGACAAACTACTCTACACACAGCTTAGACGTGATTCTTGATGGATATTCCCTGCCCCAGTGCCGTATCTCAGCTGTCCCATCATCCTGTTGCCTGAACAACTTAAATGTGCAGGACTTTAGAAGAAACAAAAAAATATTGCACCCTGCAGGTGCCAACCCTACATCATGGACGAGATTTGCGGGGGTGAATCCATAAATCTTGATGGGTAACTCAGCCTGGGCATAAGCTGTTACAGAGACCACCCCCTGCGAGGTTATTGACTGTCCTTGCAATTAATTCAAGCTTTAAGCAAGAGATCCCTTCCCTTGAACATGAGGTTTCATGCTTACCACTGCCATTATCTTAACTTGGAATTTCCCTGGGAAGAAAGCATGCAATTCCTCCTACCTTTGGCACCCAGTTAGGTTTTATTGCCAATCTTTGCCTAAATCTTCACATATTCTCCTTCCTTTCCTAGAGTACCTTTGTCCTTCCAAGCAAAGGCATCTTTCTACTTTGAGATTGCCATCTATGGACACAGATAGGTTCAGAAATTTAGCTAATCCCATTTGTAAGAGAAAGAGAGATTGCACTGTCTGTTTTTAGGAACGCTGAAATAAAGAATAGCTCTTTTCTGAAGCAGTTGGTAAAATATTATGTTCAAGTTACCTACAGATAGTATGTGTGCTTCTCAACTCTTGGGATGTAGTTAGTTATATCCTGCCATAGTGTGGTCGGTAAGGTTGCCTATTCCTTTCATGCAGAAGTTTTAAATTAAAAGCTATTTGTCACCAACATGACAGCTGTGTTTCTTTCTGACTGCAAAATAAAAGTTGAGTCTGCATTTTTAAAAACTTCATATAAATCTATATGAAATCCTGGCAGGGAAAATAATCCTGTGTGTATTTCAGCATTCCACAGCAGGGTTTTAACAAAGATCACATGTTGTACATTAGAAAGCCAAAGCACAGAAATGCTGCAGTTACAAACAACAAAAAAGCATGTCTGAAGAGCACAGTCCAAAAACTATGCATCTGAACAGCTGCCCTGTGCATGATAGGCAATAAGGAACAAGCTCACTCAAACAAAGCCTAAGAAAGTAAACCTGCCACCAGGACATGTTTAACTAAACTGAATTTCTTTCACCCATTTTTTTTTTTTTTTTTTGCAGAGCATGAATTGTTCCTTGATCACAATGAGTAGCTTCTTCCATAAATCTATTTACTTGCTTTCTTAAGGTCTGGTTATACGAAGTGTTTAATACCGTTCACCTGCAATGAACAACTTCAGGAGTAATTAATTAGAGAAATAGGAGGGAAAAAAAAAGTTAAATTACATGTAATTGGGCTATGGTGGA
The DNA here is from genome assembly GCF_000705375.1 of Tinamus guttatus. Next base: position 74,048 of record NW_010585693.1, read on the forward strand.
TTTTAGCCCAGTCATTGTTTGATTATGCTGTCCCAGATTCACAAAATACACTTTCCAGAGTATATCATTAGGTAACACACTCCTATATCATATGGATAAGAAATTATATTATTGTTTCACAATGCTAAGGAAATTTTATTTCAAAGTTTGGACTATGAGCTAGTGTGATGCATGAAGGGAAAACAAGCTCAAACCATGCTTACTTTGTTTTCCTCATCAGTTGCATAATTTATTTTATTGACAGCTCTGGTATATTTATTGAAAGTAGAGTTCAAAATGCCCCACAAATTGTCTTTTATTCTACTTTAATCTATTTGACTGTAGTTTAATTTACCAGGCTGCTCCTTTTCAACCAATTAGTGCCCGTTCTGGCAGTAGGTAGATAATACAAACTGTTAGGGAGGGCTCTGACAACATAGGTGTTATGAAACAGCAAAATCACAGCAATGACCTAAATATAATTCATTCCATATTCTGTTTTTTCATTGTAATACATTTGCCTGGAAAACACCAAAAGCTGAAAATGGTCAGGATGTTTACTTATTCTCTTCTCTCCTCAGAATGAAAGAAGTAACTCTGTTTATACACTGGATAGTCTGGCAAACCAAATGACCCACATACTAGAATCTGGCATATTTATCCCTTGCAACAGCATATTTCAAGTTAGTCAAAAGCTCTTGGCTTCAACTATACTTCTTTTAGGAGATCAGTTATAGCTTGTGACTTTGCTGGTAAAATGCTGTATAAAAGTGTACGAATTATAAAGCCTAATTTAGAAGTTTTTAGAAAATTAGTAGTTACAGTTATGTAAAGAGATGGTTAAATTCTGAATGCTTTACTCATTCTTTGATTAATTAAAAGGGTGATCTGACTAAAGAAAATCCACATAAGGATTTTGGGATTTAGGTTCTGAGCGTTCTCCCAAAAATCTCTCTGAATATCTTTTATTCATGTGTGGATTCTTTGTGAACATCTGCATTTGGGGGTTTGTTTTGGTCAAAAGAAGAGGATTATTTTTAAACACGGCTAAATGCAACTAGTTAGAGATAAATAACATTACTGTTCAGCTAAAATCCTCTTCTATTGCTTCTGTACGTGACTTGGCTGAGGGCTGAGTGTTATTCTCATCGCATCTCAGAAGTGTGTAGCAGATATTTTATGGTTGTTTAGAACTGGCAACAAAAGAAAAAGCGTGTGGAAGAAAAGACAAAAACATCTTTTGGTGACTTGGCTCTTGAGAGTTTGTCCTGCGAATCATCTAGAATTGGAGTCCTTTGAAGGTGTCCATACACTAAGTCCATATGCGGAAACCCTGCGCTCATTAATCATTCAGTAGAGGTAGAGCCAACAATAAAAGTAGCCCTACTTGGAGGAATGGAGGCTTTACAAGGAGCAAAGGTTGAGATGAAACACACTGGGAGCAGGGCCATGAACAGGTGTGTCGATGACCAAGCTCTGTTTGGAGCTAAAGATTAGGGTCGGCTGGTTGGTTTTGAACAACAAATCACACCTAGAGACTACAACTTGCCTTCATACATAAAATAGGTTCAACGTAAAATAGGAATGCCCTGTCTTGGGTAGTGAAGCAGGATTAATAGGACATCTGTGTTATACAACATCATTCCTACATATATAGTTCTATATATAAAAGAGGGAATCATGACCAAACCTTATATATAGCACCAACAGCCAAGTAAAATACAATAGTTGTAGACACTGGAGGTTCTCTGTAAACCCAGTTCACAAACCTTCTGATCTGAGAAAATGAAGATCTAACTGTCTTTTAGACCTCCACATCTCAGGAGAAATTTTTAACCAGTGTTTGGCATTGAGCTTCATTAGAAGAATACAACACAGCAGTATTTACTCACACTCATCTTCACCATTAAAATGAACGTGAGACCCTGACAGGGCCTCAGCTTTAAGACTCCTCCCTCATTACTGCTCATTCCCCATATGATTCCTGAGGGAGTTAGGACCCACACCTACAGGCTTAACACCTCTGAGCCTGGGCTTTCCCATTAGAGCTACTTGACTGACTTGAAGATTGAAGTTGCACAAAATACTTAAAAGCAGGTTGACTCTGAAACATTCTCACCTCTCTGTGTTCTCCCTAGGAGGCTGGGGAGTTCAGTGAAGTGCAAAAGCAGCCATGGTCAGGTGTGACCAACGCTGTCTTGAGCTGCTACATTCACACCATACAGGGCAAGAAGCTGTACCTGTGTCTTAAACTCCTTGGATACCTAATACCATTTTGTTGTTCCATGTCGGCCTATTACCTCCTAGCCATACAAAGAAAAGATAACTTTGAGCAAAATTCTCTCCTAACTTCAAATTATGCAAATGTGGTTTTTAGGGGAACAAACCTGATCAGAATTATTATTATCACTTTGAACTGGATTGTATTTTCTGAAGGTGTCTTTAGAGCAGAGAAAAAAAGAACGTGAGTAGCCAAAGTAGGTCGCAGGGAGTCCGCTATCCGGGTACCAGCAAGAGACAGGCAATACAGACAAATGATGATTTGGGTTTGTGTGACAACAAGAAAATGGTGCAAGTTTAACATGGAAACAGAAGCCTGCAGAATAGAAATTGCTTGCACTAGTCTTACCACTTATTGCTCCCTTCATATTAGCACAAATGATGTGTTACAAGAGTCTGCAGCAGCATGGAAGCTGCATCCTGCCACTAAAACTCACGCCAGTCTTGCAAGGAGAGCACAAGGACATGGGGTTGTCTTTGGCCCTTCTGTTCCCATGCATGTCAGCGAGCTTACAGCTTCTCCGGATAGGACTCATTGCCACTGCCCATGAACACGGATCATTTATTAGCTGAATCTGTCCTGCAGAAAATGCCTGTGGCACATTCAGCTGCAGGAGCAGAGAAGAATAAATTGTTTCAGTGGGACTCTCTGTGGCCTTGATGGAGGGCTGATAAACCAATCTTGCTCCATTCAGCAGCTTGGTGTGCAGACAGACTTTTTGCATGCCTCGGGCTATGGGATGCATTGTTAAAAATCACTTCAAAGCAGTCTATGAGGATTGAAAGTAGCTTTCTGTTTGCAGCAGTTTCTTTGGTCTTTTGGACACTTTTGAAGTGCTGGCCAGTGGTATGCCAGTACTGCCAGCAATACAAACTACAGTGTTGCTGCATGGCACTGTCACCATGTCTCAAATACTCCAGACCTCCTGTCTTGGCATAGAAAATGTGTGTGTGAGCGTGTGTGTGCATTAAAATGAAAGACCATTGTGCTCTTTGGTGCACACTAGAAGAACATCTCTGGCAATATTTTCTCTAAGACAAGGGCAGAAGTGCTTGTGTACCACACAACTGATTAACTGCCACATTTGTGGGGTGGGGATTGCAATAATCACTTTTTTTTTTTTAGTGCACTTACATTATCCTTTTCCCCTGACAAATTATCTTAAAAGCAGCTTGTGAGGAGTCTCAAGAGAAAAGGAGCTATTAGGTTTGCTTATTTGATTAAGAATATTTTAATGCATAGATACTATCAAAAAAGTCTTAGGCTCATATGACAGGGCTCATGGCTGCCTGACAGCAGGTCACATATACTGAATTACAGTGCAAAATCCACCGTGAATATCTTTGCAACGAAACAACAAATGTGCACTTTGAATGCTTTAACAGCAAGGCCATGTAATTGCGGATCATCTTGGCAATGGAGTCCTGCAGAATAGATTTAATCTTATGTAATGGAGGTGCTAAGTAATACAGGCCACATTAGGAACGACAAACCCAACATGCAGCACAGGAGAACATGATCCTTCATTACAACAAATGCTGCTGCAAATCTTTTGGTAGCAGCGGGGCCCAGGGAAGGGAGGGGATAGATGCTTCCGTTGCACTTCTGACCATATGTTGTTCCATCTCAGTTGTTCTCATCTCCTGGATTTTTTTTTTACCTGCCTAAAGGCAGATGTCCTCATTTTAAGCTGATACAAACAAGACCAATGACCAAAATATTGGCTCTTTCCTTTGCCTTCCATCCCAACCTGTGCACTCTCATTCCTGCCTTTGTTCCGGCACAAATATTTGCAAGGCCAAATCGGCACGTAATTCAAGAACTGCTACAGCCAAAAATTAACCTGACAAAATAAAAACAAACGAACAAAAATGCCTCCAAAAGCCCTCATTAATTTGCAGCTCTCTCAGTTTCCTGCCCGGCTCAGCACGTGGCTGCACAGAGGCAGGGACCCTCTTTTACCAGCGTCACTGATCACTCAAGTCAGTGGGCTCTGCAGAAACACAGCGTGTCGGGTCTGAGGTGAGTTATGGGCCATTTCTTCACTTTCCTGCTCCTGCAGCCAACACTAACCGAGAAAGCATGTGAATGTGCAACACTCACAGTAACACTGCTCTTTGTTATATTTATCCATTAAGATCTCTTTTAAGCACTTCAGCACCTCTGTTAGCTCTCAAGGTTATCTACTCACCCCTCCAACACTCTCTTGGATTTTACGAAGTTTCGGAAATACATTTTTCCTAGTGTCATGAAGGATGACCCCTCCTTGACCACAGAGCTATAAGGTTCTCCTTCCTCTTCTGTCCTCCAAGCTGTAACGGCTGGCATCTCTTCAGTGTTAATGAAGCTACCTCCTAATCTTCTGCAATTGGGATTTAGGATATCATATGATAATTCAAGAGAATATGACATTCTGCTCTGCTTCTACTTACTCAAACATTCTTGATTAACGTTTTTATCATTTTAATTTATTTGCTTATCTTTTCCTGACTTTGAGTTTCTCCTAAACCCTTCTAAAGAACCAGTCACTAAACTGTAAAATCGTTATCTCGAAAACTGTAATTTTTAACCTATTATGTTTCTAAGAAGGGCTGTACTCATATACATTGCAGAATACAACATGTTATATCGAAAAAGAATGACACCATCATTTCCATCATTGCACCTATTAGCATGTTGGTCTAACAAAAGAAATATCTGCTGACTGGGGGAAAGCCAGTGTCATATAATACGTAAACATATGCTTCTTTAAGCTAGGTAAACATCTTGCTAGACAGAAGAGTCTGATTTGATACCACCTGGTTGTACTGGTGTCTCATCTCACCTGCAGGAAGCATCTTGGCTGGATTTCAGGCAGATGGTGACTTTCCTTTTGCAAAAACATATGTACACCCGTGTACCACATTCAGCTGCTCTCTCTGGCCTCAT
>NW_010585693.1:79247-139435 GCF_000705375.1 Tinamus guttatus
CAGCAGGAAGCACAGTTTGTGATCTGTGCTGAAGTGGTAGGATATAGTGATACTCTAAGAGGCTTTTTAAAATAAAAGGTTGTGGAAGATACTGTCATTCTGACTAATGGGGTGGATCAGCTAGCGTTTATCAAATTTGCTAAAGGAAAAGTATTAAAGGAAAAGCCGCAAACTAGTTGCAAAACAAACCAAAAGAAGCAAAAGCAGCAAAACAACAGATATGGGAAAAGGCTCCATGAGAAAGTGGGTCTGCTGAATTAATTAGAAAATTATATGTGAGCACACATTTGACAACACAATTTGGAGTGAAAAAATTTCATTCTTCCTAGAATTGTGAGGTTCAGCTCAACAGAGAACTAGTAATAGAATGAAAGTAGAATATAAAAAGGGTAATTAAGGAAAGAGCTCTTTTACTGAGATCAGAAATGATACAGCACCACGGAAAATGTTTACGCTCAATGGCTATAACGGCAATAGTAAAAGGTCTGGAAAAATGGGAAGAGCAGTTGGGCCCAAGAACAGGCATTTGGCAACTCTGAGGTGTCAAAAGCAAACGTAGAGAGACAGAGACAGCTCTTGGGTGTAGTGTGCAAGCCCTTGCAGTGGTCATGGTGCCTTCTGGAGGGACATCTCTGCCTCTCCGCTGAGGTACCAGTGGGGCAGGTCACCTTGCTAAGCACCTGCAGATGCGCGAGGCCCACGAGCCCCTTTCACACCAAAAGCAGGACCCAAATGTTTGCTGTCCACTGCCCTGATTATTTACATTTTCTGCATATTCGTTCCTCTTAGGAAAGCTTTAAAGATAAATAACAACACTTTAACCAAAGTAATGCCATACCCCGAAACTTCTGACCTCTTACTCTATTTGCATTAAAATAATCCAATCTACTCAATTTACAGATACGCAGTCATGTATCAGTCCTTCCTGGGCACTTCCAAAACTACAAACAATATCTACCAGTGCAAAGAACGGTTTGAGGTTTCACACTCTCCACCCTTTCCCCCATAACGACGGTTCAGGAATCCCAACCTGCGTTCTTGGAGCAGGCTATGAGGCGTACGCGCAGGTCATGCTGCATGCGCCCCTGAGTGCCCGCTCAACCTTTGACTGATTCCATTAGGAAACTTCCAGCCAAACTGCTGGAAGAGAAGCCTAGGAGAGGGCAGCGCTGCGCGGCGGCGCTTCCTGGGCCGCGCGGGAGAGCGGCTGCCGCGGCGAGCGCCGCGAGGTGCCGTGGCGGCTGTCAGCAGGGCCGGAAGCCGCCGAGTGACGAAACACAGTGACCGGGGCCAGGTGACAGCTGAGTACGTGTCAGCCTGACAGGGGGCTTTATATCGGGGTGGAAATGTCACAGAAAGCAGCGCAGGGTCTTCTGCTTTCTCTGTCCCACCTATCCAGTCTACACTAGCAGCAGCAGATGTTCCAAAATAGTTAAAAGTTTAGCAGCCTGACCTTAAGGGAGTTAAGAAGGTCCCTTAAACCAAAGGTATCTGGAAAAACCTCTTATTCTCAGGATAAGGGATTATGAAAAAGTAAGTTCTGCATTTTGAAATGCGATGATGAAGCTAGTAGGGACAGATGTATCCTGTGTGCTGGGAAGTGGACCTGCTTCCTACAGCTATATCCACCTGAGCATGATATTGCCACTTCTTTCAGATTTCATTCACCTCAACCTTTAATATGGAAAACAACCTAATGACACCTAAACACACACCTGATATATTCTGTGATTGCCTCAACCTTTACAACAAACAAAACAACCTAATGACACTTAAAACAACCTAATGACACTTAAACACACACCTGATATATTCTGTGATAGGGCTCAGCTTGTGTTGGAGAAATATGAAAAATACTGGAAGATAACCAGATTTTCTAAACACTGATATCAGGAAAATGATACCTGATCACCTCATGTACTTATATTAAGATGGTGCAGCTGTTTGTGGAACAAAAAAGCAGTTGATAGGAGTCAGTGATTTGAAACCGGCCCATCAGATTGTCTTTTTCCAAATGAGGACTAAAATCCTGCAAAAATGTTTCTGTATCATGCCTAACTCTCACTAGTTTGTTCACCCTTATGAGACGTTATGCACCCTCCTCGTGACAGGCACTCCAGCACTACGGAAAGCTTGGTCATGCTTGTTGCTGGTATCCTGCCCACCCAATATGAAAATCTGGATTGCACCCAAAGGACTTCTTCAGATCATTTTTTTTTTCTCCTGAATATACTTGTTTCATATTTGAAATATTTATGATACAGATTTAAAATGTGGTTCTTACTGTTCGCAGCAAAACGTGTGCTTCCCTCTACGGCTACACCTTCCTCACTATCCTCTGGATTTTTATACTCACTTGGATCTTAAAAGGAAAAAGTCCTTCTGCAAAGCCATCTACAGAAAGTCTTCTGAAAAAAAAGGCATGTGGTATTTGTTTATTAAGGGAACACGCCCTCTCTGGCAGACTGCAGTCAAAGCTGGCGTGCGGTGTTGTGCCTCCTTGCCTTGCCAGCTCCAAGCGGGACGGCTGCCCCTCCACAGTGCGCAGAGCAGTTGCAAGAGCAACTGAAGACAAGAAGTGAGGGAATTTAGGACCGTTTTCACAAACAATATAGTTGATTGCTGTCACAAGCACATTAAAACACATAGGTGCCCTTGTCTAATACTAGGTGTTTAACAACTTCATGTTGCACCTGGGGGAGCGTGAAGTCAAACCATTCAAAGGAACCCAAGAAACAATTTCTGTTCATAAATTGTTTTCCTCTATGAAAATATAATCCTTTTATGAATATAATGTTTATAAGGGTAGAGATTAAAAACCCAGAAGTTTTTTACTTAGAAGACATGAAGCCAAGTAAAAAATAAAGTGAGTCTTTCTCCATATGTTTTGGCTTTTGTGTGTAATCTCATCCTCGGGTTCAGAAAAAACTATCCATGAACCAACCTTACACTCTTAAGTTTATAGAATATTTTTTCTTGTTGAGGAATGGGATGTTCTTTTGCAGAGCAGGACCAAATGGTGCAGATTCATCTGCTAAATACAGCTTCAGTCTGGTTGTCTGAAGAGTGTCTGAGAATGCTACAAATGCCAGTGCATTTTAGAAATATATTTTGGGGTGCAAGCTGAGGCATTCTTGACATGGCTTTTGCTGTGCAGTATTAGCAGTACTATGGCAGCATGACGTGGGCCTAGGTTAAAGCTATACTTGGAATTTTTTTGGTTTGTTTTCCGCATTCCCTTGCTTCCTTCCTCAGTGAAGCTATTTCCTTCCAAACACCGTTTAAATCAGTATAGACTAGCCAGAGCATAGTCTGGGCTGGTTATCAGCAGGCCTCACAACTGGATCGAGTGTCTCTAGATTTCCTTATCCGTCTCCCCAGCAGTTACTGTCATCAAAGCAAGTGATTTCAGGGCAGAGATGAATAGCCGCTCTTAGAATAGAATTCTACAGTAAGGTCAATGGTGTTCAAAACAACCTGACCAACAGCAGGAAATTCCCTCCAAGATTGCTAAATCTTGTTTACAGGAGATGTCTTTCTGCAGGATATACGCTGCCCCAACACGGTGTTAAGAAGGTCATGTGACAAAGCACAATTTCGTGGGTAGTCTCAGAAAACACCTCAGGTCAAGTCCTGACAAAATTCCCACTTACTTGAGTGCAGTAGAGATTCACACAAAGTATTTCCTCAGAGAAATGGTGTTCTGTGTTTGAAATCAGTATTGTCAGGTCGCATCTAGGTTGGCATCGGCGTAGAAGGCAGCATACAGAGCATTCCTGTCTGGGAGCCATGAATGGGTTGTAGTTGTGACTGACATATACTAAATAATTCCTGAACTCAAACTCAACTCAAATATTTTGGAATAATACGTCTTTGATCACCCACATCCCAGTAGCAAATTGGCGGTTAGCGATGCTAACACAACGGCCAGTTGCTCTTCCTAGTATGGATTTTTTTTTCTTTTTTGAATAACTAAATATGAGAGAAACAATCTTGAATACTTCTGAAAAAAACTTTTTAAAAAACAGTTATATTTCAGAAAATTATAATTGTCTCATGCGCATTTTACAAAGAAAAACGAAGGTGCAAAACAACAAATGAACTGCCAGTTATCCACTGTGTTCTAGGTACTGACAACAATTTTCACTGACCAAGAAAAGTTATTGTTGTTAAAAAGCCAGTGATTGAAATCACGTTTACATAAATTCTGGATGTACAATCACAACTCAGTTCTTAAAAAGTCAGTCAATAGCTCTGATTTCCCACAGCTCAGTTTTCTAGCTGCTTAGACTTTGAAAGGTCTGGGTATTCACATTTGTTTAAAGCAACTCTTAAGTCTCTGGTTATCAGTGTGACAGAGTGGAGAGTAAGTGCCTTAATATCAATTAAAATTTAATTGAAAAAATTAAGTATTTTTTTCTTAAACATCACAAATCCTTACTATGTGGTTTATATACAGAGAAAAACTTGCAAGAATTGATCTTAAGGGGCACCCTGAGGTTCACCAGATCAAAGGAAGAGCACTGACAAACCGATACTTTCTCATGATCCCTTCCCCAAAGTGTTCATAACTATATGATTTGCAAATCCCCTCAGATTCTTTACTTGCTTACCAGCTTTCATAAAATCCTAAGAAAAATATCCCTAAGACTGTGCTAAGGTCCTGCACGAGAATGCAAGCTCCTCTATAGTGATGCACGGAGGCTGCCCCGGAGGGCTGAACACCTCTTTCTGCACTGTAGTCCAGCACTGGGGATCTAGGAACTTCTCCTCCACCAAAGTCAATTCCATGGCATTGGCATTTGGGAAACCTTACTCGAGTAATGACAAGGAGTCCTCTTTTTATATGGAATAACAAGACACATAAGGTAGTATTTACTAGGTGACAGACTGCGTCTAGCAGAGGTGTCATAAGCTGCAAAAGGTCAGCCTGGCTCCATTTACTCTTTCTCCTTCATTTTATATTGCTGTCCAACAGAGACTGCTGCAGCCCAGCCCCTTCTGGACCCATTAAGAGACATCAAATGAGGTAGAGTTAGAACCAGAATTTGCAGAATTTAGGTGGATTGCCTGCACCTTCAAGATTCTGTTCCTATTGTGAAGAATAAGTTTTTAGGAAACACAATCTTCCATCAGAGAGGTCTTTAACTAGCATTTCTACTTTTGGGAGGAAAAATCAGCTTGACATATATGCTTTTCTGTCATCCAAACTTAGTATTAGGCTAATTGTTGTACAGCTTTCTTTTAAACAAGGCACAAATGAAAATGTGAATAAATTGAAGCTAAATAGATATATAGATATATGAACATTCTTCATATCCCCATTTTCCTTGAACAATTAAAAAATGTTTATGCTACTTCTAGACTGCTCACAATTAACATTTGCTATTGGTATAAAGCCCTGGCTAACTTGCACTGTGTACTCTGCAACGGAATTGGATGACCTAACCTTCATAAATAAGAATGAATAAAGACATCACTCAAACAAGGATAGGGTGGAGAGCACTTTGTGCAGTGATATGAACAAGAGGAAACAAGACAACCTATTTAAAGTCACTGCTTATCCTCTCTTTAACTGAAGAAATATGTTAGGTTGCAAATAGAAACACTAGATTTAAAATTAACTGTTCTCCTTCCTGTATAGCAAAAGGTTTCTTGACATGTTTAATGACAGTTTTATTTTTCTCAAAATATTCAGATGTCTCCTGTGTTCTCACAAGTAAATGTGCCCTTTGTTTTTTGTGAATACTGGAATACATCCGAAATCAGTGAAGTATACTGAAAAGCTTCCTCGTAAGGTCCTGGAGCGGAGCTGACTCAAGGATTTACAGTGTTTCATTTGTCTGTAAGTACCGTGTCCCTGATTTGCCAAAGTGAGAGGAAGCCATTGGCTGGACTCAAGTGGACTGTGGGTCATGCCAACATCAGACACTCAGCGCTATCATTAATCACATATGTGCAGAACTGTGTAGAAATACACGGCATTTTTCATTTGATTAACTTCCCCGGCTCTGCAGGCCAGATGGGGCTGGGGAGTGGATTTAGAGGACTGCTGTTATTGAGCATCTTGGGCAACATTTCACTGAGTGCTTTACTGGATTAGCTGATCTCCCACTTTCTGCCACTGTTCATCACAATTACAGTTCATCACCAACAGAGGCAATCTCATGGTTTTGATGGGCAGTCACTTGGATGCTGAGCCACATGTATATGGGCACTTTCAGTACAGAGAGCTTTACCTATAAAGTAGGTGCTAGGACATATTTTTAATTACCAGTCTACCACTACGCAACAGTCTATGCTCATGGAATATGGATGATTTGTCCCGAGGCAAAAACTCCTCCTGTCCATTAAACATCTGTTGGCTATTATTCTTTTTTACTGATACTCTTGATAATGATGTTTCTGTTTTGTTTGTATGAAAAAGCCAGTTATGTGAGACTCAACTAACTTAACTATTTAAAACTCCCTTTTCAATGTTATCTGCGTGCACATGCACAGGTATCACTACAAAGAGTATGTTCATACAATTTAAATAGTATGTTCATGCAATTTAATCCTTATACAGTCAAATGAATAAAGCCAAATTTGCCATGCTTAGAGGAAAAAAAATGTACTGCAAAATCTTTTGCAGAAAAATATACAGAAAATAGTAAAAATAGTGGTTTTGGTAGGCAGTGTTCTAACTTGGTAGGGTACAGTTTTCCTTATTTGCTAAAAACCAGAAGAAAACATTACTGAAAGACCATTTTTATAGAATATTATGTTTCAAAAACATTTCACTATCTAAAATGCTTCCCTGGGATTCCAAACAAAGGAAATCAATGAGATTTTCGCAAAGTAATCCTTAGTTTAGCTTTCCAAAATGCCCCAACTAAAGATGATCTTAGGAAATGATGATTTTAGTTCTTAAACTACACAAAGATTATCCCTGTCTTTATGATTTATCTTTCTCAGAAGTGCAAGCACATCTACTGTCAGACCAGAAGGCCCAGTCCTTGGCTTGTTTGCACCTGGGTACATCTGCAAGACCATCCCCCTTCTGCCCTCTCCCTGCTCGACTTTCAGTATATTTTGAATGGAAGTTGAACTCTAGCAAAGAGTCACCTCATCTTTTGATTTACATTCTAGTATAAGCAGACGAGAGGCATCTCATCTCAACACCCCCGCTAACTAAGGCACAGCTTATATCAATCAGATCAGTAACTTCATGTTACACAGCTTAAATCTGCTTACAAAAAGATGGGTTGAAAACTGAAGTCAGCAGGTATTAGAAAAACAATAACAGCACAAACGCTTTGTTGTTGTCAACCAGCAAGCTAAAATCACATGTTCAATTTAAAGAAAACAGATGTACAGACACTACTAAAGGAAACAGGGCGCCTTTGATCTCCCTGGCTTCTGCTGCTCACTCACAAAGGACGGTTGCTTCCATTAATGAGGCTTTTCTAGTTTACTGGGTTCACTGATTTCATGTACCCCGACCAGGAGGGAAATTGCACCACTCTCTAAGAAACCGCTTTGAGATCTTGTAAATATTGAGCCATAAAGCTCACATGTCACTTATTGCTAATAAACAAGATATATCTGTAAATACTTTGTGTAACCACTTGATATTTTAAAAATGTGACTGGTGAGAAGGACTGAAGATAATGCATGTTTAGATGAGCTGGTATTGCTTACCTTTAAATGAGGGACTAAGGTGGTAGAGGAAAGAAGTTGTTCTTTAACATGATTCAGAATCAGTTTGCAGAAAATTAAACAAAAGCCCACCAGAGAAAATGCCATTTCTGGTATCCTTAGAACCACTCATACAAATGAGACAAAATGGCTTAATAAACTAATGACTTACTTGCACACATCAAGGGGGTTCTAATTACACATATTACACCTATGAGACCAGCATCACATGCTGCACACATTAAGTTCACCAGTCTGCGTGATCTAGCAAGAAGAGTTTACCACAGATGAGTCTCATATTCATGGCAGTTCAGTTAGGTGTGTAATTTTTTCTTTTAAGAGTCAGTGCCTAAAACCTGCTAATCTTAAAATTTTAAAGATGCTTGAATAGCTTTAAAAGTTATTCTCTCATGAGGGCTATTTACTGGAGCAGTTGTTAATCTGTGAACAGGCATACCATAGGCAGCTAAAATAAGATTAATTTACCCTGCTGTTTACGTAGTTTACTAGCTGTTGCTGAAATACTGGATTATTTAGATTCTCGGTTTTATTATTATTTCACAAAGCTTTTCTGAGGTAAAAAGTTAAGTAGTGAGCTCCTTTGATTCTTCTCTGATGAATGTCATGCTACCTCACTTTTGCTGAAGTGCCCTGCATTCTCCAGTAATGCTGTTTGGAGCCTCTCTCTTTAATTTGCCTTTACACCCTCTATTTACAAAGCTGCCCGTTGACTACAAAAATCCCAGTGCAGTTTTTTCCTTTTTTTTTTTTTTACCTTTAGTGACATTTCAATTTCCTGTAATTCATTTAATGCCACTGTAATATTTAAAGCACGCTCCCAGTTCAAATTAAGCAACAAATGGCAAAGGGACTACATAACTCAAGAAGACACAGATCTTCTTTTGAAAGTTTATTGTGGTGCCACACAACAGAGTTACATTATAAAATTTTTCGACCCTACTCTGTTTTTTTTCAGACACAACACTGCTTTCTGTACTCTATTTTGCATGTGTGCTCACACCCCTTAACTGTGTTTAATAAATTCAGTGGCAAATCATTCTGCTCTTGGGTACAGACCGAAGCCACCTGTATGCCCTCCCGCCTGAAGGCCAAAGTCCAGTTTAGTCACCAGGGTCTACAGTGAACTAAAAACGGAAAAAATATTTTGAGCTGGACTTCTCTGTGATGCCTGATATGATGCATTAGGACGCTTGGTGTTGCACCTCTCAGCTCAGCTGAGTTGTTATTACTGCTAGGATTCTCTCAGTTAAAGAAAATTTGCAGTTGTTGAAATTGGTCCTTTGCTTATGAAAAGGTTATTTTAAGTCTATCCTACTTTCACTAGAATCCTTATTCATTAATTCCAGCCAATAATTTTCCTGTCTCTATAAAGCACCAGTCTAGCATCTCAGTGGTTTCTTTGTAGACCATCCTAACTAGCTACTTTTACATAAAATATTAGGTCTTTTGATGTAGCCAATTCATTCAATAAATTGACACTGAAAACAGAGAGAATAAAAGGGAATTATATTCTGCTTTAAAGTTGGTTGTGGCATCCTGCATTATTTGTACTGGTCAGAAATGGTGGTTTCAGAGCGGCAGAACTGAATTTCCCTGAGATGGCTGTTTTTTTTTTGCGATGTCAGAAATGTTTCATTGGAAAATTTCTGAAAAGTTTCAGATGAATTACATAGTATGTCTGTCTGAGCCAGGCAAATGAAAGCCAGTCTCAGTACAGGAATTTTATTTCCATTTCTTTTTTTCTTTTCTTTTCTTTTTTTTTTTTCTTTTCATAGAGAGTTATGAGGCTTCTCAATTTTTTCTGGCTTTCTTTATATAGCACTGGTGGTTGCCTCTCTTTTTTGCAGACCTCATGAGGAGTCAAAGGGCTTTTTACGCACAATGAGAGTTTGCTGATGGAAATGAACAGCTTGAATTTTGCAAATACGGTTCTGCTGGATTTCCCGTAGGAGTTTTTTGCTATGTCTATTATCTCGTAAGAGTTGACATTTTTAACCGTACTCTGTTTAAAATGCAGTCTCATACAGATATAATACATCATAATCATTAGTCTAATATTTTTATGTAGCTAAACTGGTTAAACACTGTTTTGTTTTGAGATAGATTTTCCTTCTGGTGTAATTCTCCTCTCTTGCTTGCAACACGCAGCACCGTAAAAAGGATTTTTCCCACTCAGGAGAAAATAGCCTTGCTGTGAGCTCTCCCCTCAAATAAAACTTAATCTAGAGCTCTGTTACTTCACGTAACTGCCCAGTACTAGTCAGGGGAGCTCAGCACCTGTTGCTGTGCACAAACACATGGTTATTGCCAATCTTTGCCTTGAAAAATTCTGTAGTCTGATCTCGTGTCAGAAAACTGAACCGAGGGGGATGAAATGGAGCGAGACACTATGGACAAAGGGAGCGCTGGAGTGAAGGATCTCAAATAGAGGGGGCAGAGAAGAGTTAAATCCCTGTGGAGATTTCCCCAGGTGGTGGATAGTGAAACCTCATGTTTGAAATTACATCTTGCTGTGGTAGCTCCAAAGAAATGGAACCAGATGTGCTCATCATTACCCATCAGGCCACCATGGCAAGCTAATTTTGCCAAATAGCCCAAATATACACAAAGCTGTAATGACCTTTAATTCCTAACAGCTTCAGTAGATCTTATTAAAAGCAGTGGTGGGTACAGGGATCAGAAACTACTGGTTTCAGCTTTCAAATGAGCTGTCTGAGGACCCTAACCTTAGTGACATTACAATATAAGATGTCTTATGAGCAAAAGGATTATTCTAAATGCTACTAATTAAGATATGGAAGAAGAACATGGACTTCTAAAAGGAAAAGTAAAACAGGTTTCTTGGTAATCGTTTTTACTTTTGAGGAGAAAAAAAAGAGATGAAATTTCTGTTCTTAAAAATACAGACCTGATGGGATGATAACGGGAACAATATAAGAAGGTAGATAATGGGATAATAGGAAAGGATTAAGATTTTATAGCCACCCATAAACTCTGTAATGGCAGTTCAGTGCAAGGGTACAAGTTACAAGCTTTCTAGGCAGGCTTGCTAAACTATGTCTTTTTCTCAGGGTAACCACATGGATTGAGAAATTCCAGCTATCTTTTCACTGATCTTTAAAATGTGATCAAAATGCCTATCTTCATAGTGTTCTTTTTTTTTCTGTTGAACTACATTATTTTCCTTAGCAAATATATTTCTGCTTTCACATCAGCAAAATTCCTTGCCCTAGTGAGAAACAGGCTATATAAATTCTTTGCAATCAAAAAGTATTTCCATTTGAGATTATCTGACTTTAAGTCAATTATCTGGCTTTAAGTACAATGGGCTATTTTACAACAAGATATCTACAAAATTCTCCCAAGTTAAGATCATAGAATAACGTAACAATATCAATAAACAACTTGAGATGCTTCATTTCTAATTTTATCTCCTGTTTTTTCTTAATTTCACAGAGTATCTGTTCTTTAACTGTTTGAATTCTGTGTATTTGGCTAAAGAAAAAATCTTCAGGGGATAATACCATAGAAATACACTGGCTAACTTCAGTAAAGTTAATATACTATAAAAGATAACCATATACCCTTTAAAGCCTGTAGATGACAACATATGCCCTATTCTATGAAATGGAACAGATTTTACCAAGTACTTTTACAGAACAAAATCAGTTTGAAAAGTGGCCTAAAGCTCTCCTAAAAGCTGCCATGGCTCAGAAATAAGCCAAAGAGTCTGTTTCTACAACACTGGTGCTGATGCCAGTGATAAGTATTTGCGTAGTCATTTTCCCGCTGCTTGAAGTGAAGTGTCTGAGCGCTTGCTGGCTTGAGGGTCATGGCCAACCACAGATAACTTGATCATCCAATGAACAAGCGACTCAAAGAAATCAAATTATAAAAGCTATTACTGCTGTGTGAAGACTTAGACAGTTGGTATCTATGAAATAGGATAGTATTCCTTTTAAGATATTCTGGCTACTTGCTTATGTGACAGATGCATCTACACTGGAATGCACAGAGATAGATTCTTTATTATCGGAACTCTATAAATTAGAATCATATATATACATATATGATAAGTGAATATGACTCTATCCCAAAACAGTGTGTAACAGTGCAGGCACATACTTTAGATAGGCTAGATCTGCTAATCCTAACAGCCTTTTTGATCTTAAAGGAGAAACCATAGCTATCCATATGATCTGAGATGATAAAAGAACAACTTGCATTTCCATCTACAAAGCCCTCTGTGGGCTCTGAATTGAAACCAAGATTAGCTTTAGAGGCAAGATAGAGTGAGCAGGAGAGAACCTTAAAAAAATCAATTGCAGGGTTCTTCTTGCTTAAAATCTTATCATCTCATTTGCTTTACTAAAGAAAAACAAAAGGCCAATCAACACAGCAGGAGATGCACATATATTTGTGTATGTGTGTTTTGTGTATGCTAATTTATTAACATCACACTGGAATAGTCTCTTCCTTTTCTTCTTCCATACAAGGGAAAGAAAAATTCTGGTTACCAGACTGAATGTCAGGATTTTATCTGTAGTTTAAGGCTCATTAGGTTCTTAAGTTCCTAAAACATGTGGTGTGCAGGAGATTATGGTCAGTGCTTTAATATTAAATAGCTGGAATGGTAAGTCTGTTCATTCAGCAAATTCTTAAAGCAGCAAAACAAACAAATTTATCAACACAAATGCTTGACTGCAATCTGGTTTCTACTGTTTTTGCAGAATGAGCAGCTCTGGGGCAGCACCGGCTCCTGCCAAGAGGAGAGTTTCGCTTCTTCAGACCCGTTGCATGAATCCATCACTCCATCATCAGTGAAAAGCAGCAGGACACAAAAGTCACTGTTCTGCTACTTTAATGTAACTGTCCTCACAATTTACATCAAAGTTTTTTTGCTTCCTTTTGAAACCTAACGTTCACTTGAGTCTGAACTTTTCATTTCTGCCCAGAATCACTCAAAACACTTCTTCCCCCTCCGAATTACTGATTTCCCTCTTTAACAATCCAACTGAGAACGAAACAAGCATCTTCTTACCAGGCTGCTCAGGAAAGACAATGTTTTCATTTACACTGAAGAACGTCATGCTAAAATAAATACAGTGACTTCAGTACATGCATGTGTGCCACACAACTCCAGGGACCACTTAAGTTCAACTCTGTGTGTTGTTCAACAAAAAACTTACTAATACTTACTAAATTACTGATTGGCAGAAGCATCATGGCAGATGAATCTCACATGTTTTTCATTAGTCATTTTTAATTAAAGAGTTCAGGGGGAGCAGAAGTAGGCACAGATAGAGCTAATACCAAGACAAACACAACAAACCAGGAAGCTGTGTATCTGTCTACTGGCAAAACAGAGACATTTGGCAAGTGACAGAAATGGGCAAAGACCAAGGCTATACTTCACTTCACAGCCTTCTGGACCACTTGACATCTCAGCCCTCTCAGCTCTGAGCACTTACTGCAAAGATGTCCAAATGACAGAGTGCAGCAAAATTTTGGAAGACACGTTACACAAAAATCACAGCCAACTGATTTTTGCCAACTGCTAACTGTCTAGCCTTTTAAAGAGAAACTTGCTTTTACACTTTTCTGCTGTGAGGAAAACCAGATTGATGGATCGAATGACCCCTTGAACATTTCTTGAACATTACAGACCAGAACCAGTTCAGTGCTTGAAGATTTTCTGCCGTGACTGGCCACACCAGGCAAGGGCGCACGCCAAAGTCTTCTCCTTTGTGGCTCACTAGAGCGGTCCAGTTGTTATTTCAGCTCTGGTGGCAGATACCACTAGGATGGCTGCCAAAATACAACTTCAGACCATCAGGTAGTAAGAATAACACAGCACAAATTTTGAAGGATGCTGCTACATTTTTACGAAGAGCTTCTTAAAGGCTCTTGGAATACCGACAGACAGAGACAGACAACTAACCTACAGCTGAGCAGATGGAAGAACCCTTGTGTTGGTTCTGTCTCATCTCTTTGGTCAAATCAAGCACCAGAGCAACAAACATCTAAAAAATAAAACCAAAAAGCACATGGGAAAAAGACTTTTTCCTTTGCCCGTGTGCCTTTTCACCAATAGGTTTTTACTGAGCAGGTTCCCTCCAAGGAATGGACTAAACTCTTATGCATATTTACATGTTTGATTTACTCCTTGTGAGTAGAATCAGCCTAAATATTCCTCTATTATTTTATTAGATTTTCTATATTAACCCAGATAAGTGTACAACAAACATACTGGGAGAAACATTCATACTTCATAAACAGAAATTACTACTAATTGACCCTCTTATAGCCTGAAAATACTAATACCAACTTCTGCTACAGTGAGATACTCCTGTGTTTTGTATCCTCGTTTCTTTTTTCCCTCAGTTCAGGGGGTGCCAGCCCTCCCTGAAGTTCCTGCAAGTGGGCAAACTTGGCACTGTGGATGGAGCTCTGACGGTTGATGAATTCTCTGCCTGTGGCGCTCGGAGTGGCCACTCTGTATTTTTTGCACATGGTAAAGATATTAGCATGGTGCATGACTTTATCCCTTCTGAGTACTGAGATTAATTATCTTGCAGATTATAATCCCTTCAGAGTAGGGATTTCTTTCAGAGTAGGATCTCAAGTTTCTTACACAATGATAAGCATGTTGTAATACTCAGTGAACAACAGAATCAATAAGTCTAGGTGCTCTGGTGCCGCTCTCTCCCACAGATGCACTCACACACGCAGAATTTAACTACATGAAATGCAAGTTTAGACACATTTTGAAAATCTGCCTCAGTTTTTCAATGAGACGTGCATTGCAAGATAATCTGTTCTGCTAGCATTCATTTTATTTTCTGTGGGAAAAGGCCAGTGGAATTAACCTTTGGAGATTTTTCAAATTCTTCTAATTGGAATTCTCTCACATAAAATTACCAAATATGTAAAACATTTACATAAAGCAGATACTGAACAGCTTGGATCTGCATTTTTTTTCATGTCCCATTTATTGGCTATTTTTTCCTTAACAGAAGTATTCATATCCTAATGTGAAGACTACAGTGTAACTGTGCTCCTCTCGCATCTGCTGCAATAGTGGCATTCCTTCAGAATAATAAATATTCTCTACATGGCAATTAGGTTCTATATGGCAAAGTTCAGGAGGCTGCAATTAATATTATCATATGTCCTCTATTTCCTGTTGTCTTCATAGCTTAACATGTTCACTGCTAAATTGGAACAAAATTAGCAAATCATATAGGTCATTTTTACTGAAAATAGCAACTCAGTGATATGTTTCCTATCATCTAGGACTGACCTTCCCAAAGGCTGGAACAGCATACTGTAATAAGAGAAATCAGTTATCTTGGGTCTCAGCCAAACACTAATTTCATTTCTCTGGCTGCTTCCTCCTTCCCAGCTCTTCTCCCTGTTCCCCCCAGTAACTCTCACATATGTGAGCTGGAGTTAAGAAGTTGCAGTTGGTAAACAAAACGAAGGCAAAACTGCTAAGAAGTTAATGAAAACATCACTAAGTCAAAACATCTGGATCTCATCATCCACCTCTGACGTAAGGAAGATGTCCAGATGTTAGCAAAACTGTAGCAGTTGTAATTTTTTAGAGCAAGGCTCTTCCAAACAGTCGGATACAGAGCAGTTCAGCTCTTTCAGCAGTTCTGAGGAGCGTTTTGGATATGCAGCAGCCTTCGAGCCGGGTGAATGGCCTGGGGCACGGGGGCACGGGCAGCGCTGGGCCCGCACGCGGCGGGAGCCTCTTGTTGCACCATGGGGCAGCGGGAGCCCCTCGCTCCTGCGTCGCGAGGAGAGGCTTCCCGCGAGGCGAAACGCTCATCCCGCGGCATCCAGGTTAAAAATATCACCGGTGCTGAAATACGGACCTGGGCCCAGAGGGTATGAGCCTGGGCCCAGACTGATTGACTGTGATTTTCATCTTTCTTGCTCATTTTTAATTCCTGCCTGACAGTGTGTACTGCGTACAGACTGTGGACACTGGAAGGTTTAAATGATGAGGCTGCTTCCCTAGCAGGTGGTTGCCAGGTGTATTGCTTTCCCTTTCCTGCCATGTGCAAGATGCCCAAGGGAACAGCAATGCTGTTTCTATCCGGGCGCTCCTTCTCTGTGCAGTGAGAGACGTTGCCGGCTGCTCTGGGTTTGCTCCTTCCTGACGCAGCCCACGCTTAGAAAAAAGCCTCCTCAGAAAGCAGCAAAGTGATTTCCAAACCTTCCTAATGGCTGAAGTGTCCTGGGGACTGCATTTCTCCCCAAAACATCCCTACAATCTCAGGCACTGGGCGGGCTGCGGAGCTGCTGGCTGTTTGTCTCAGTCCCAGGATTGGCTAGGAGCACAGTGGAAAAACAGAATGCTGAAAAGGAGGGTGTATTTCCATAATCCCTTCCAGTTGTTGCAAATTGAATGCATGAGGATTTTGTAGCAACCACTTTTATAATGTGCTCAGCATACTGTGTACTTCTTATTGTAAACTTGGACAAAGCGGGGCCATTGTTGTGTGCCGCTTACACAAATGACAGAGGAACCCCATGAAATGGATGTTTCGGATTTCACTGATGGAGGGAAATGTGAAAGTCATAAATAAAACTTTATGATTGTCCAGCCCACCAGCACTGGAATTTAGTTCTGCCAGATGCACATGCCCCTTGCAAACAGCTGAGGTGCCAGCGCGCGCGCCCGTTCTGCCGAGCGCGCCCGCCTCCCTTGGGATCAGCCTTCACACGAGCAGCACACGGGGGCTGGGAACAGGACATTCCAGCGGCTGCAAGCGAGCACCCCCAGAACACCCCAGTGCTAAAAGCTGCGAGGATCCTTTAACGCTCCTTTGCATTTTTAGACAGAGAGCGACAAATTAAAAAAATGCAACAGGGAGTAAGAACCTGACAACAAACTTAACTCCAAATGCCTCCACTCATCCCAGTGCCATAAAAAACATTGTTTTACATATCTTACTTGAAATCGAGTTTAGTGACATTTTCCAAAAATTGAGAGGCATATGATATGTATGAATCATGAGCAGAGTGGAGAGTGGATGGACATTCATTTCACATCATATCTAATGTCTAAATTTAAAAGAAGAATCACACCATCAAGATTAATACTTTCTCCAAAAAATAGTTATACTACAAGCTTCTTTTGTAATTCCAAGGATAAACCACAAAGTTTTGGAGGCCTCCTAAAGGGAGGAAACTTGAAGCTGATAAAGAATATATAACCATTCAACACAAATATATTCTTATTATGTTTTGCCCTTTATATGCCATGCCTGCTTTATTGTAAAAATATCTTCCCTTTTCTTTAAATGAGCCAAATCCTATGCACTGTTTTGCTGTTAGTTTTCCATAAATTACAGTCTGTTTACAAAAACACTTCAAACCAATAAACATTTGATGGAAATGTAGCTATAGTATATATTTTAAGATTAAATTTCTATTTAATTATATCTAAAAATGGATTTAATATTTCATTTAAATATTTAAAATAATGTGTAATAGCTTGAATAAAACAATAAACCTATAGGAAGTTGACCCCAAATCAGGAGCTAGTCACTTCCTGAAAATGCCTTCGCAGTTGAACAGGGACCTACACAAGCCTGTGTCTCACGTGGTCTCCGATTCTGCAACATATTCAGGGCACAGTTATTTTCTAAAACATTATTTCATCTGCAGACACTGATATTTCTCCAGTCTCACAATACAGCAAACACTTACAGCAGTAATTTCTCTTCTGCATAAGTATCAGGGATACATGAAATATATTACAAAATCTTGTCCTTCAACTGGATCTTTAAAGATTTCACAAAGATGACAATTAAGAAAACAAATACATGTTTACAAGGATAAGTCAGAGCTGGGCATTTATTAGGAATGAGGAAGTCCTACACTCACATATTTTGCAATCCATAAAAAGGCATGTTTTAAGCTAAGTGATAGCAGCAAGTATAAACAAGTGGAAGTACAGGGATATTGATAATGGAGAACAAATCATTCTCCAGGAACAGTAAATGGACGATCCCAGTGATCTGAGACAGTTATGAAAAGTTTGATGTGACAAGTATCAAGAAAAACTTGAATATTGATATAATTCTGACTAAATTTAAAGAAAAACAGGTCTAGCCCAAAGGACGTGCACAAAAAAAATCTGAATAAATAGATTTGAAATTAATCTAGTATGAAAAGTAGATAAAACCTGACTGACAAAACTTCTAAAAGAAATCTAAGTGGAGAATAATTGCTCAATGGACTTATATCTTAGTCTGCAACTTTAGGAATAATTTATAAGGATATATCTTTCCAGATGATTCAAAGATGATTAAGTGGCATAATGAAAAGTGATTAATAATTTGAAGATTTCCTTCAAATTAGTGTTTTTTGGGTTTTTTTTTTGAAGATAACACAAAACAAAGAAAAAAATGGAAAAAGCTCCTTTTATCTAAAATGAAAAATTTCTAGTGAATTAAAAGTATAAAATCAAATTAATTCTGCAGTGAATTAAAAGCTGTGAATGTTCAATGAACTATTATTAAGAAAAAATTATAAAAATTATAAGTGGTAGGCAAATAAAAATAATAAATATAGATGTTTTCTTCAGGACTTTCATTGAATGAGCCAATTTAACAAAACTGGCACAATTCACCAAATCCTAGTGATTCAACACACTCTTTTTGTCTACAGTACCAGATATTCCGGAAGACAATCTAGTTGTTTTCTTCACTGAAAAATAAATTATTTTCTAAAAGAGGTGTATGAATAGTTTGTTGGTCTCCGTGCTTGATTGCGTTTTCCAGAAATGCTGGTGAAAATGGGAAAAAAAAGGATCCTTTAGTTGTGCCACGGTGGCCACAATGGGTCTCAGTGGCCTGCAGACAAGGGGTGCCCTGTGTCCTCCCCGGGGATGCTGCGCGGGCACCAGCAGACATCTCTGCCGTGTCTGGGGAGCTGCCAGCGCGCTCTGCGAAGCCTCCTGGAGGCTGCTGCCCTTGAGCACCAAATCCCGGTCGCATGTGGGCAGGCCTGTCTGCCAAATAAGGCCCAATGTGCTTCCTTTCCCAGCCGAGGATGTGGTTTGACATCAGTGAGGGGAATCGACTGCCTTTGGAATTCCCAAGCAAATGTTTCTGTTTCTCATGAGCGTAGTCACAGGAAACATTATAATTTTTGTATCACCCACTTAGAGAACCTAGCAACTTGTGCCTCGTTCTTTGCTGTTCATTGCATTGCCCCAAATTATATCCCATCTCTACTGGACACACTTGATCTCCTAGCAATTGAAAATGCTCCCATTGTGTTTAGTGATTTATTTAGTGATTCATTTTCCACATTTTAAGATCACCAGACATGATTATAAACATGTGTCTGCATTTGTCTGTGTAAACTAAGAGAGAGAAGAGGCACCGAGCGGGAAATCACGAGCCACGCTGCCACCAGAGCAGCCTGGCCATGGCTGCGACTTGCTGCTCCTCGGGAAGGGCATCCTGCGCAGCCCGTTCCCGTGTTTCCCCGGGCATCCTTGGCTGCAGGCTGCGGCATCGCGAGCGGGGACGAAACGCAGCCACCTCTAACCACAGTCTTTCCAGTTCTGTGAAGTTTCAACCGTATCCTTAAACCTTTTGATGCTTTTAGGCCATGTATAATGCTATCTTTCTTATGCGTCATTAAGATCACATGATCCAGTGTGAGGATATTTTGGAAAATGATTTCCCTTGGTCTTTTCCCAGGGTATTCTGCTAACAGGAGGTAGGCATTGCTGCCTGCTGGATGATCACATCATATTGTACTGCCTGATTTGCTGTCACAGTGAACAGGCTAAAACTTTTCCAGGCAAAACATTGTTTGGATTATTTTTTCCTGCATATGCCGTAAGGAATGCATAGTTCACATTTTCTAATTTCTTCTGCACATATCATGTGCTTTTTTAAAGGTGTGTCCTGATAACACAAATTGCTGATGCAAGTGGATTTCTCATTTCAGTGTCATGACCTGTCTTCACCATTTTAGGTAGTCAGCAGTTTCAACTGCTGATATTCTGGAGAACAAACAGAGCAGTGACACAGTTTGTTGATGCTTCGTTTCTCTTCTTGAATCTCCGTTGATTTATGAAATATTTTCAGAAATTCAGCCTCGTATCTGTCATCCAGCTACACATTGCACTGCTTACTGGGGTTCAGCCTGATGATTAAATGACTTTCTTATAGAAAGCAGCTCAAATACATTAGTGGACCGACAACAACTACGTCACCAGCACAGTCTGGAGAATGGAACTGTCACTACTTTTGAGGGTCCTCTAACATCTAAGCCTTGCATTGATAAAAACGGTGACGGCTCATAACCATCTGCCAAGCAGAATAAAAACATGCCGGCCCTTATCAGCACAGTTGAAGAGGCTGAAGGGTTTACGTTCACTCATTTCTAGGAATGTGACAGAGTCTCAAGAAATATAATTAGCAGTTGTTTAACCCCCAGATATTTGACAATCACATGCAAGGTTGAGTATATGTATTTTTCAAGGCCTTTTTATGCCCTGATGAAACCCATATATTTTCATATGTAAGTCACATACGGAATGGACAAGTGACATATCATTATATGCTTCTCTCTGTGAGCTGGTGAGAGGAAAACGGTTTCATAGAAGACAGTTGGTAGTTGTCTTATTTGGAAGCAGGACAGAGATTCTTGGAGCCTGCTGATGTGAATGCCATTCTGAATTTAACTATAAATTAAGAAGCTTACTTCAAGGCATTCACATAAACATCTCTAGCAGGTGGAATGGAAACTAATTCCAGGGTAAACAAGTGTCCAGCTGACCAGGCAGATTAAACAGAGGTCCACTTGGCCCCACCAGCTTCCCTTTTATAGGTCTCTGTAAGCTCCTGCTCTGTCTTTCCAGGCTTTCTTTGCTCTCCCTGCCCCTTCCATTGGGGTTTCAGTGTGTTGCAAGAGTTGTGCTGAGACAAGACCTGATGTTGTGACTGCTGCTCCAAGCCCTGCAGTCCTTAAGCTACCAAAAAAGTCCAGCTTCCTTTCTCTAACACACCTTTGAGACACGAAACAGACCGTCTACCCAGGTCAATTCATCACGGGAAAGGAGGTTAATGGCTGCTCTTTCACAACACCAGCAGAGCACTAAGGTAGCTGCCTTGTCCCATCTCCAGTGACATGTATCCATGAGGTCTCCCTGTAAAGCAGTGCTAAGGACTCACTGTCCTTTGCTGCCTGTGTGAACAGCCACAGCATTCACCCAAATACCAACACTGTGGCCAGAACATGGTCTTTACAAGCTGCTTCGATTCAAAGCACATTTCTATCCCCACTGCTATACTAATAACTTACATGGATGAAAACTTCTTCATATATCCCACTTAACCTAAGGATGCTGGAGGAAGACTTTTAACAAAACTATCTTAATATTGTTTTCCTCATGATTCTAATACATATACCTATTTTAAAGCTGTTTTTCTTTACAGGCCACGGTGCCTAATTACCTGATGCAATTGCTTTTGGAATCAGTGCGCCATCACAAATGTCTTACATTACTTAGCTGCTCATATTTCTCCAAAAGATAAGTGCAGGAAAAATGATGCAAAAGTTCAGTTTACATTAGTGGCCCACAAGGTCTGTCTCCTGGTCATCCCAGCCTCGATCTTATCGTCGTGCTCCTTTCTCCTCCCTCCTCGCCCCCGGAGCGAGTGTACAAACAAACGGGGCGCTCGGCACGTCCCGCCCAGCGGGCCCCTCTGCCGCCCCTCCGGAGACCTCTGAACGCCCAGGTAATAAAAATAACCACCCCGAAGCCTGAGCGAGAAATCTTCAGCCTAACAGACGGTTACAGGAGAGGGGATAAAAGAACAGTGAAAATATCATTTTCTCCAGCCCTCTATTACGGTTTGCCTCAGGTTCGGAGCCTTCGCAAGTCAAAAGAGAAGTGTGAGCTGCAACCATATAGTTGTTCCTAATTTCTATCTCAGCAGCCCAGCTCTGGCATACCTGACACTGGCTTGGAGCTCGGCGCAGCGCAAGCCCTGCCAGAGGAAATACCAGCAAGGGATCCGCACGCAGCCCAGCGCTCCCCGCGGCACCCGCGCTGGCTCCGCGCGCTCCGGCCCCACGCGCCGCGGCACATCCCCTTGCCTTGCAGCAAGACAAAACACCGCGTCGGAGCAAAACCCCCCGTGCCTTCCCTGCAACTTACGTCTCGCGCGCGCACGGAGCAAAACCCGCGCAGCCCCGCTGTAGGCGTAGCCCCCCGAGGAACGTGACACAGAAACAAAACACGGTATCAGAGAACTACCTAAGCAGCCACGCTGCTTCATTATGCAAACAATCCTGCTAATTACCCCTATTGATTATGGTCACGCAGCCCAGCTTAAAAAAATGCTTATTTAACCTCTGCCTCACCTGCCAGGCGTCTGTCTCTCGTGTTTTTCCAGATAACATCCAAGGCTCGAGCAGTGGAGTCCCTGATATGATCACTGAAGGATCTTCTCAGAGGGGCTTTCGCGGGGTGGTTCATAATGCAGATCAATCACACATCCAGCGCGAAGCGGCTGCTTTCCGACCCCAGGAAAAGGGGCATTCTCTGCCCGGGGAATCTGCCTGAAAGCCCCCTCAGCAGGCAGGTTGTTACTTTATGTAATTTGTCGCCAGCCTTGTGGAGCTTTTCCTTCAAGAGTCAGGCATTGCAGTTCTCACTGCGGATGCAGGAAAGCTCAGACTGCAGCCAGCCTACTGGAAAGCTGCCAAAACCTTACATCTGGAACAGTTTACAAATGAGCTAACGATACAGTCATTTAGATTTGGGGCTTTATTTGTGGATATCTATAGGATTCTAGCTTCCTGTTTAATCAAATAACTTACTGGGCACATACTTGCATGCTCATTTATTAGGATATTTCCCTGCTTAACTGATATTTCAGGTAATATTTCATGCTTTGAAATGAAAAAGGCAAGAAAAAGAAAAGAGATAAAGTTCTTCTAAAATCTCTGGTCCAGTTATTTTCTTTTGTTGCTGTATTTTTCTTGCATGTTTGGGGCTTTGTGGCACAAAACAGGGCCTGATTCTGAGCTCTCTCTGTGCAGTTATTTATGTCAGTGCAGTAATGAGGGGAGGGAAATACAAAAACTGTCAGGAAAAGGAGAGTGGAGACAGAAGGGGAAGGGAAAAAAGGAATTAGGTCTTTGTATCTAAACGGAAATATAAGATCTTCCAAACAAAAAAAGTTTATACAGGATTCCGGTAACTCAGATTAGCAGCCACAGCCAAGGAAACCATTTGACCTTGCTTATTGTAATGACCTTGTTAATTGATTACTGTGGCCTGTGACTTGCTTGAGGAAGGAAGGAATAAAAGGGAAGTTGAGCCTCTCTTTTCCCTTCCCAGTATTAGCATGAGGTGCCTATGGGGATGTGTGAAACATCCCAGCCTGCAAACACAATCCCCTTGGGTATCAGTGAAAGCAAGGACCAGGGAATCAAATTGTCCTAGTGCTAAGTCAGGCCACAGTCCTTTATTTTTACAGCAATGATTGCAATTTAAAGTCAGATGGTGTTATTTTCCTGAGAAGTATGATGTTATCATTAAAATTGATTGATAACTTCTCACAAGGTCAGCACACACAGATCAAATTACAGGATCACAAGTTTCAGCCTGTGTTTTTCCACTCTTTTTGAACACGTTAAGAACTAAACACTAGTTAATTTACTTACTAATTTCACATTTTCTTACTTGTCGTAACTTTTCAGTCCTCTTCCTTTTCAGTAGCCCCCATTTCCCCTAAGACAATTGTGCTCTTGTTCCGACACTGAAATGTGCAGGACTCTCAGTAGTGTAACAGAGGGAAGAACTGGCTCACCACCTATTTAATGCAAATCATCATTTCTTCCCATCTAGGCCTTTGTCTTTTATCTTTATAGAGCATCTGCAAATGCTGATGTCCTGTACACATGTTTGCACAGCAACAAAACAGCAACAAGGGAGGGATCCCTAGAGTTTGCAATTGGTTTCCCCCTTATATCCCTCCTACTTTGGAGGAGGTGGAAGGAGAAAGAAGCAGCCAACTTCTAGAGAAATTTCATATGATTAGACATCGTTTAGAAGCATTTTTTCTTTTCTATCCTGGTAAAATTTTCTTAAACAGCAAGTGACAATGCTAACATAGGCAAACGCAGGCATTCTGACCATAGTGTAATCTACCTAAAGAAACTTTAAAAACATATATGGCCTATTCAGATGACATCTGTCTGGCACTGTTTCTATTTGTGTTCAGAAGAGCACTAGTTCATTTTTAAAATAGGCAGCAGTAAGCTGCAGGAGAAGAAGCGATACTAAATCTGGAGCCCAGTATGTATACGTCTGTATTTGAACTAAATACCACTCTCCAGGAAGAACAAAAGGCAACAAGGGAGGAGGCAAAACAGTGGGTTTTTAACTAGCAGTGGTTACATCTACATAAACAACAATGTAGCCCCAAAAGAGGGGATTTATACAGTGCAACGAATAGCACCAAAGTTATGACACACCAGGGAGATTTACTTTGAATTGGGTCTACGTGGGTTGCATAGACTCAATGAATCTGCACGAGGGGCTGGAGATCACTGGTGCAATCCCAGGCAGATTCCTTGGACTCAGTTCCATTTGAAAGCAACACAGTTCACGTCCTCCAAGAGTGGTTGGTGCTATGAACCAAAGGGGGGCATTGAGAGATTCATTTCAAAGGTATATTCCTGATCCAAACTAAAATGTTAATAAAGATGCACCTACTATCATTCATTTTAGCAGTTCGACCAAGCAAAGTGCAATATATATTGCTGATCAGGCATAAGTTCTTTGTGAATTTTTGTAGGTTGTTATATATGTAGACATGTCACAGCTCAAAATATTTAAAATGGCCTGTGCAATCAATTCAACAAAATGAGCTGGAAAAGGTCAAAATGACCCAATGAAATGCACAGAAGGAGTAAAGATAATCTGTAACGCATCAGAGGAAGATGGCAAAGGGAGTCTGTTTGATGTTACTGTACACAATAGAAGATAATCTAAGCCAGGTTGTGTAAAGAATTTAATTACATGTCATATGAATTTTAATGAATCATGACTGGAAAATGATTGCATTATATATAGATAGGAAATATGGAAAGGAAATTAAAGGCCTTGAATTTTACAAAAGCTCGAAATTAGTGATCTAGAGGGAAAAGCAGTTAAAAGGGAAAAGTTATATAGACTCAAAGAAATTTGATAAGCATTAGAGAGAGGTGTGACATTAACTGTGGACAGAAAATGAGCTAAGAGTTTGCTATGTAAATGAAAGTATAAAATACTTCTAAATTCTGCTAACAAGAGGCATCAGAGCAGAGCTGTGGCACAGTCCCTATTATGTTGAGTAACATCCACCTGGGACTATGCGCTCAGCTTGGGTCTGTGCCTCTCTATGTAGGCCAAAAGATGCCGAAAGGGGGGACAGAACTTGATTCTGCAGCGGGAGCAGCAGGGAGTTTGTGACCACGACCACCAGAAGTGGCACCATGACCACCAGAAGCAGCTCTTAGCTCTGTACTAGGAAACATCCATGCATTTATAAGAAAGCTGGCAGCTGCTCCTGCTGCTGTGTTAATAATTAGCTGATGGCTGCTAACGACTCCTGAGACCTTGCATCTCAGGCACACCTCTCCATACAGGGCCTGCATTGCCCAGCGCTACTGGAGAAAAATTACTGGACCTGCACAAGGCTAGTTACTGCCAAAATGATCATTCCTCACAAGGAGATATTTTCCTTGTAGCTCAGACACATTCCCTCTCCCCTTGCAAATGTGTCTGCTTGTGGGGAGACTTTTGCCTGAATCACATGCCTGCAGTTTCCCTCAGATTGTTTGTGTGGAAAAGCTGACTCCGTTACTCGGATAAACACAGGCTCATGGTCTGACCTGGCAGAGGATGCCACCGGTGCCAGGTAAATGTGTACAGACCTCAGTTGGTAAATCTCTGATGTAGGTCAACATGAATGTATTAGGTTAATTTACAAGGAAAGCTGTTAAACCAGTTAAACTAGAGGACTGGGAATGATATTAAAGAAAAAAAAAAAGATTTGAATAGTGAGATTTATGGACTGGCAGAGAAAATGTTTTCAAAGAAAATGGCAAAGCTTTTTGCTGTTATATTTGAAAATGTATGGAAAATATCCTGAAAACAAACATCTTTCTTCAGCTGGAAAGTGGTCTATACACCTTTCTGCATCTTATAGTTACAATTCAAGTAGCTATGTACAGGTACTGTAGCAAAATACAAGCAAAAATAATCAAAATTCTAACTCACTAGCTTTCAGGTAAAATTTATGATGCAGCTATAATGCTGTCCTTCACTTATCGAGAAACCAAAGGAAGACCAATAGCAGAAAGAAGTTTTGTACTTGAATAGTATTCATGGTGTTCAAAGTCCTGCTACATAGCTAGTATTCAGCTGTTTTCCAGAAGACTTTTATTTCATTCTAGTCAGTATTGCCTCTTCAATGGCCAGGATGAAGCAACAAAGAAACAGTTATGGTCGAAAGGTGAGCTGGAGGGGATGAACAAAGACGTGTCCTGGACTAAAAATAACACGCAGGAGAGTCTAGGGGAGCTCGGGGGTCTGTTGCTGACAAGCGAGGAATGCAGCAGTCAGTGCTCAGGGAGAGAGGTTACAGCTCACCCCGAGGAAAGACGCGGCAGCACACACGTGCAGAACAGCATGTGTGCTCGGGGAACGGCTTTTGTGGAATTCCAGAGGCAAATATTTATACGGGCCAGGTCCCTGCCCGCCTGCTCGGCCGGCTGGGAGCGGGGCAGCGCTTGGCCTCGCGCTGACGGACTTACCTGAGAAGAGCCGCGCCGGCCCCCGGGCCAGCACTGCACCCTCTGCCTTCCCCTCCGCGGGGCAACCACCGACATCCTCCACTGTTTCAGAAGTTCCACTTGTTTCCCTCCTACTCTTTCTGGGACTCTTTTTAGAAATGTCTTATTAACAACAGCAAAGCAGTGCTTTGCTAAACTTCCTCTCTAGGCTGTTACTTTAAAGTGCTGCTCATCTCTAAATACATCATTCTCAGAGCAACCGAGGCCAGAAGGCAGGAGTGAATTCCTTATATCATCATCACTCCTCAACAGCTCAAGCACAAGGATGACAAATGCACCTGATTTCGCTCCTTTAGGTGGATCTATCCATACTTCAGTCTGTTAAGATAACAGTAAAAAATCCTTTTTTTTTTTTTTTTTTTTTTTTGCATTAAGGCAAAGAGCACACTGCATCAGGTACTAGGATTGATGGGAACGATTTCAGTTTTAGTTCTGGCATCTAGGAAGTAAACAGTGGACCTAGTTATGCAAGCCTAATGCTCTTCAGGCCTGGTCAAAATGCATCAACTTCCTTTCTCAGTGTTTACAAAAGTGCAAATTCTTAGTTTATCTCTTTGGTTCATCTGTGTGTTTCTGGCTTCTTGACTTGGGGAGGATGCATGGAGTCAAAACGTGCGCAGCCACGCAGAGGTGTCTATTTTTTAAAAACTGTGCTGCTACTTTGAGCTGTTCTGTGCCTTTGATACAGGCTGCAAGAAAGGGTATGGCAAACTCAGACCTTCTGCCTCTGGCGGCCTGTGCAGCTTCCCTGCTATGATGTAGGAAACCATCTTTCCCCTTGTTGCAGAAACAGAACAGCAGTGCTGTAACTCTCCGAAAGCATTACAAAACCAAACCATGACTTGGCCACCAAATCCTGGATCTTATGAAACAGCCTGCTGGGTACACAGCATGTGTCAGCGGTCATGGATTCGCCTCAGCCTCCGAAGGCTGCCTGGGAGAGCAGACTGCGAAAGGAGAACTTTGCATTTTGGCTTTTACATGCGTTGCTTTCCCACAGAAAATACAGCGTGGTCACATCTTCAGCACCTGAGAGATCTCACAGGTATCAGACCTCTAAATGTGATGGAGTTACCAATCAGACCAGCTTGTAAAGAAATCTCTCTGGAAAGAGACACAAATAAAATGTACTCTGTTGAAAGAGAAAAGTTTAAATAGAAAAATACTCAACAAAATACTCTATACGGAAGAGCCATTTCTTTATTTAAATTTGATTTGATCTAAAAAGATCTCAATCTTTCAAACATATAAGGCAAAAAAATAAATTTCATTTAGCACCTAGGTGTCTTTGCCACCCTGTGCCATGTGCTCTAGGTGTCCCTCTTGAGCAGGGGGGCTGGAATAGAGCAGGGGGACCTCTCTAGAGGTCCCTTCCAACCCTAAGCATTCTGTGATTCTGTCCCTTTGTAAAGTTTCAAGCTGTAAAACAGATGGGGAGTCTTTCCAGCCAATGAACTCTTTTGTGCATTATATCCTCTCTTCTTCAGCATTGCCATTTCTTTTTCTCCTTTCCACGCTGCCTTACAAGTTGTTCTCTGCTGCTTTTCTCTACCTTCTAAACTCTACTTCATCTGCTTTGTGAGTTTTGGTGCTTTTGTGGTCTTTTCAATGTCTATGCAATTAGACTTCTTCCAGCTAAATACTGAGAAGATCTTATCAAAATATCTACCTGGAAAGACTCTGCATTGCCTTTTATTGTCTGATAAATGCATGCTGGTGGCTTTATATAAAGCCAGTAGAGTAGCTGAGGCCTTCAATTATATTCTTATTAGTTTCAGATTAAATATGACTCCACATAAACACTAACGATGTTTAATAAACTTCACAATTTGATTATGGTCCTGCTTTGCAAGCAGACCCATAGCTTAATTGGAGTTCCCTGCACTTCAAAGTGAGCTTATCTGGTTGTTTCTGGATTGCGGTCTCACTATCACTGCATGCTACCAAAAATAAAAAATAAACCAATGTAGAAGAACATAAAACATTTCTAATCACAGCCATTAAATACTAAACAAAGAGAAATAACTGAATACAATGAATGAAAATATATTTCCACTTTCAGCTTTTCATTACTCCTAGCTAACCTGTTTTTTATGCAACTAGATTTAAACTCTCCTTACCTTATTAGAAAACCTAGACTTACACAAATTGCTGCCAACTGGTTTTGAAATACTTAATATTTGTGAGGAAAGAAAGGGGGGGCATTTAGTGAAAACTGCAGATCCCCCCATCACCACCACCCGACATAGCTCAGCACTCCCCAAATAAATCAATCCCTATTGTTAATCCTTATTAAAATTGTTTCTCTCTAATCTTATTACCAATCAGCAATTTTCCTTTCTTGACTTCTATTGTCTCCCTCCATCTTTCTCTCTCATTCTCTTTTCTGTTTTTATGCCTGTGCTATCATACTGATATGACAGGTTGCCTAGTTTAAAGGTTTTCCTCTTTAGCCATCTTTTGCACCAAATAGTACAATATGAATAAGATGGCAAAGCAACAAAATTTTAGAGCTTGTCTGCAGTCATCACCAAAAACACTGCTTGTGAATAAAACCACTTTCCTTGTAAAACATGGTTCAGCAAGTTCCAAATAACGTGGCGGTGACTGGCTGGTGTCCGTGCAGACAGCAATGACAAGAACATGGGTGTGGGGCTGTCACACGAGCCTATGGACTCATCTGCACCAGGGGGTGAGCAGGGAGATACTTCAGAGCACAGACTGAGATCACGCTCGACAGGGAGATCAAAGGACAGCAAGAAATTTTAAACCAAAGGGAAACTTCAAGTGTTTGCAGAGGAAGATGGAAAAGGCTCATTCCTGAGAAGATTTAGTGAGATTTAGGGGACTCATGTAAGTCATCTTCATTAGTACTGCCTGTGCTTTATTAAGTGACGTCAAAAGGGGCTGAATAATCCCTGCTGCTGCCGCTGCTAACGCTGTGAAACACCGTCTATGCAGAAGGTTTGTCACGGTGAAAAACCCCAAAAGTAGAACACTAAATAAATTCCTGGCTTGCGGTTTCAAAGACAGAGAAAATTGAAGAAAAAATGAAATTTTCACAGCAAGTGATGACATCTGTATCAGCAAGAAGGATCCAAACAAAACCTAAACATTTGGATATGCATTAGAATAGCCTCTCAGTATATTTCAAGATTTTAGTATTTATCTAGAGCTATTTACTTTTAATGCTTTAATGCTATTTATTGTCAAAGTTGCCTAACTTTTTCAGGTTCCTGTTTTCAGTTGCTGGTATCTACCATGCTTGAGGAGTTTGTCCTGGAATCGTCTGGAACAGAACTTCTTTGAGGTGTGTTAATGTGCTCCTTTTAAAACCTTTTCTTAGAGGAAAATGAATGAAAGAGTATGTTTTGTTCATGCCAAAAAATTATAGGGAGTGTTCTTTAACAACTTCATTGCAATTTGATACTGGAATTTGGTATTTTGTAGAGACAGTCCTTTCTGAGAGTTTCCTACAGACAGTTTCGTGAAGCAGTGGCAGCAACTAAGGAGACAGGGCAGGGGAGGAGAGGACAACACGCTCCTCACCCCTACTGACGTCTTCACTGCATGGGGCCATTTGGCAACTATAAGTCAGCTAGCAAGCACCTTGTGTACTATTTTAGTGTAGAAAATGATAAATGGAACAGACGCCACTTTAAACAATTACTGTCTTTGCTCTAAACAGAAGATCTTAGTGCCTTCCTTGCTGCAGAATATTCTTCATGGTGTTGAGTACAATTCTCTATATATGTATTTTTAAACCATGATACCCCTCTATTCTATGTGTTATGCATTATTTTATAGCATCTCTTTCTTTGTGGGTTCACTACAAGACTTGAGTTGATATTGTAACTGCTCATTACAAGTTCTGATGCCTCATCTTACAGAGATAAAGAATCTAGTGTTTCACTTCACCGTTATGGAAGTTTAATGCATCACAGACACAAGATGAAGCTTTGTGGGGAGTGTCAAACATAATTATCCTGAAGATTAAAGCAGTTATCATATGAACTGAAAAATATATTGTTAGCTACAATGAAGCCTTTGTGAACACCTTAAATATATACAAAGGAAATCTGAACTTCAGCTAAGGTTATTACTAGATGTTAATGTTTCATATTTACTCCATGAAGTTAGCAACGCTGTTAAATGAGGTTTTCATGACATAGTCTGGTTTGCTATTCTAGGAATTGGACGTCTTCATACCTTTCCTTAATTTACTTTGCAGATAATCAGCTAAATTCCCCTGTGCATGCACTCTGTTCCCGCTGGCGTCTGGTTTGAGACATGGCATATCTGCCCTCCAGAGCATTACAGCAGTGCATGGAAAAATCCTCACACGGAGTCATGTTGCTGCACTTGTTGTGCTGGGGATGGCTAGGGGAGAGCAGCCAGCTTGCCCGGGCTGCCTTGGGCACTGGGAAGCCCATGCAGTGCTACATGGCCTCACTTTCAAGTCCTGAGGCTGTTTGGTTCTCGTTGGATAATTCCTCTGAATTATTTTGGGAGGACATTTCGTTAGCAGATGTTTGCCAAACTGCACACTTAAACTCAAGAACAAGGTAAAAATGTGGACCCTGTCTTGTGATAGGCTCATACCCTCAACTATGGTTTGTCACAACTCTCTCCCCGACCCAATACTGTTTTATGGTGAACTCAATTTTTGGAAAGAAATTAAGAGATACAGAGTAGCATTAATTTGCGCTCAGAAATCAAGGTTAATTGCTCTGGTCTTCTTCAGTTAAAAATACTCTTTTTTTTCTAATGCTCTTTTTTGCCGTGTTAAAAAGAGATCTAAATGATGGGGCGGGTTATATAAAAGACCTTAAAATTCCATTCCGAGAAAAGTGCATTGTTTTCTAGGAAGGTTCAGTTTCCAGACCATTATTACACTACTGATTGATACAGTTCTTCATGAAAAGAGCAAATCAGGCTCAATCAAAATTAGGCCTTGTAAGAACCTCAATATCTAAAACAGGAACAGCAGCCAAATACAGAAAAATTACTTACAAAGCCTCACTAAGAGCAAAGTAAGTTCAGCAGAAGCAAAGCAACTGCAATTTTTTTATGTTATTTTATAAAAGCAAGGGTCAGGTAAGCATATGAAGTGATGCTGCTTTATTGTTTCTGATATTTTAAGTGTAATATTAATCCTTTTGATCACCTTTATAATAGAAAGAACAGCTCTTACTTACATTCTTAAAATTTCCAAAAAGAACAGTTGACAGAACAGGAGAGACATACTCTATTTTGCACTAATGAAACCCCTGCATAAATGCAGCACGTAGATTTAGCCTCTCCAGTACCATGAAATGTCAACAAGTTTTGAAGAAATTCAGATAACAGCAACATAAATGATTAAGGAGCTGGAGAGTATGATTTACGAGGAAAGATTAAAACATGTTCTGCTTATCCAAATGACAGCTAATAATGCAAGGGGAGAGTAATGATAACAGTCTACAAGTATTTAAAGTGTGAACACACCAAAAAAAAGAGTGGAAATTTTTAAGGTGGCACAACGTTTAACACTGAATTGACATTTGAGAGAGTGTTTATGTGTTAATAGGACTCATTAATTTATGGAGCTTTTGCATGAGGAGTACAAAAATCAAGAAAAAATCTAAACGTGAAAAGGAACATAGCACTGAAGCATGGATGAGCTAGAGTGCAAGTCCCCAGTAGAGTTTATATTTAAGCATTTAAGTTAGCAAGATCAGAATCTAAATAGTAAGAACTAATACGATAAACTAGCAGATTGCCAGAGGAACGATATATCAATATCCAAAGAATGCAGGGGAAAAAAAAAAAGATCAGTTCACAGTATCTTTAAAAAGAACCAACCCTGAAAGTAGGGTTGCATTGCTTAGCAGATTTTGCAACAGATCTGCTATTTACTGAATAACAGCGATCCTGATTTGCCTCACTGGGCTCTGCTAAGATATATCGAAGGTTCATGTCTCCACAAAGCTCATGTCAGAACCACTGAGGTCTTTAGCTCTGTCCTCACCTTGATTTAAAATGAGAACTGGACAATGACATGTAACATCATAAGACATGGGACTTATTTAAGAGCATTAAACCACAAAGATACCAGCAGATGACAAGGCAATATACTCAGTT
Source organism: Tinamus guttatus (assembly GCF_000705375.1). Next base: position 111,966 of record NW_010585693.1, read on the forward strand.
AAACATTATCATTGGACTTTTATCTCATCATTTCACATTCACAGCTAAGGAGATCATCTCTCTTTCTTCCTGCATGTCATATATGGGGAATTCTGGAGTTTCACAAAGATATAGGGAGCCAGATGCCCTCTGTAAATTTATTAGCAAACTATTTCACCTTTAATGGTATTTATCACTCTCATTACGCATGATTTGCTTTAAAATAAGGGCAGTGTGCAGTGTAAAGTGTGGGTGCAAGCAAAGAACATCCTTTTACAAACATTATCATGTGTTTCTGGATCTTTTAAAACCTAAACGATTCATGTATGAATCCACACGTTATTTAAGTAATACTTAAAAGAAAGCACGGAACATTCACACACATACATGCATGCACACACTCACACATCAGTCCAAATGTTGTTTCCCAAGGATCTAGCTTCCTTTTTCCTCTGTCATTATTTAATTGCAGAAACGGAGGATATGGGACCTACTGTATGAAGTCTCTCATAGAAAAAAGTGTTTATAAGCTAAAAGCAGGTATCGTTGCTTGATGTGCACAACAAACGCAAGGAAGAGAGAGACAGAAGAAACTCAGCAGATGCTCTTTCATATGCTCAGTCAGCTAGACTGTGCTTGCTCTTGTTGGCAACCTTTTAAAGGCAGCACTATGGAATCTTTAGGTCGGTGTGTCTTTAGGCAAACTAGGAGATATCTCCCAGAGACCCCCTTTAATGCTCTATCCATAAGGAATCAAATTAAAGAAAAACATTTAAATGCTTTGGAAAATGATATCAAAATGTGGCATTTATACAAGAATGCTGATAAGATTATTTCAATCCAATCATACTACTCTTTAATCAAGTGCTAAAAAGATTACATATGTGGGCCAGAATCTTATGCCCTTTTCAAAGCTGACTGCCTTGGAAATTAGAAGACTACAGATTTTTTTTTTTGCCCTATAACTTCAAATTTCTTTGCACACAGCTATGACAATGATCTTGCTGCACTGTCTTCAGTAAAGTAATTAATTACCAACCTAAGCATGGCTATATATAGTTCCTGTACCTACTTATGAAATATTAAGAATATAACAAATCCCTCCATATGTCTTTACCTCATCAGTCCTATTTTTTTCCTCCGTAAGAGGCAATCCAAACTAAATTTTAACACATCCCAAATTAAATCCTTGCTCTTGTACCAAGAAAGTCTATGTTATCTATTGCTTTCTGCATATCATCAATTCTTAACTTCTTTCACACCATTCCCCTCTCATTTGTCACTTCTCACTTCATACATGTTGAGAAGTTTCATACTCTGGAGAAGGTTAATCTGCATCATTTTATGAAAAAAGTGGCTTTTACATTGTTGTACATTGTGTAAAGACAAGCTTGAAGATGCAAGTATATAGGGAGTGAGTTGCATAGAAAGAGTCATGTAGATGTATGAAATGACAAATATATAATTGTATATGTATATTAGAAATGATATATATTAGAAAATGCATATATATATATATACACATTCACATAATTGTAATTGCTATAAATAGTTACCAATGACAATTATGCCATGAAAGAAGCTACCTTTGGAAAAAAAAGGGAAGACTAGATGTTAACTCCTTACATCTACCTGCAAGAAAGTGTAAAAAAGGCCAAGTAAGTGTGAGTCTAAGAGCTTGAAACAAAGAGCTGAGCTTAGGAATATGGACTTCAATAAAAAGGCTTTCAGGGAAGCTCATGTGGGAATTGCTTGTGTTCAGGAGAAACGTTGCGCTAGCAACAAGCACACGCTGACCTTAAATCCACTCTACCTCTCCTTTCCCAGGAACCTACGTGCTGGATTCCTGTTGGATGAGAAGTAGCCACTTGTTTGGAAATGCTGCCCAATGTAAACACCTGCTGCTGTTACAGTTCCTCTCTCCCCACGGGGATTACATGATCTTCAGCCTCCTGGCAGGAAATAAAGACGGGAACTTGGCATTAAGTAACAGAGGGAAGGCCTAGGGCACAGTAACATACCACTGATATGTACAAAGCCATATGCATGTACATCTATGACATACTTCTGCAAATGGGCAGATCAGGGGAACAACCCAGTGGACCCTGTCCAGATAGCAGATCCCCAGGGCAGCAGAAGTGATGCACCCCATACACCTCAGACCACGAAAGTCCAGATGGGAACTATGCAGAGCCCTGTGAATGGTCCTTATAACTGAGCTCCACATCAAAGACAGAGGTAGAAGAAAGATTTTTGATCTAAAAATGGGCAGTCTGTAACCAACTCAAATCTATGAAGGGGTTTCATAGCTGCTATTACATACCATAGACTGCAGTAGTAGCCTTTGAATAGCAGTGTGGCTGCTCTTGGTCCTAATTCTAGTTCAGTTTTAAGAACTGCAGCTTAGCATTTAAAGAGATCCTCCATGTCAAGTTCTCTGTACCTAGCTACATCTTGTGCAGCTTCATTAAGGCATTTATTATCTAATAGACTAGCAGCAGAAAGCTAATATTAGAAGTGTGTCATTTCTTCCTTTGTAGCCTGTGTCCCACATTGCAGCTCCCTGTTCTCTCACTTCGTTCCACTGTAGCTGCTTGCAGGCCTTGTGCAAAGACAACTCACTAAAACAACACAGCTCAATAAATGCATATACTTGAGTTGGATCATTTCAGTGATGTAGGTTACAGGAAGTACTTGAATTCCTTAACTTAGCAGGAAGGAAACTAGAATTTGGGACTGCAAAATTGTGACTCACCTTCAGTACAAAACTCTTCAGGCGACTACAGTTTCAGTGCAAAGGTGAATCACAACCTGGCCAGCAGAGTACATGAAGAAGGATACGTATTTTGCAAACACAGCAAATTCATGCACAGAGAAAACCAAGAATTGTCATTTGTACTGTAAGCCAGGCTATAAATCACATCTCAATATTGACAGCATGCATATGCATACGAATCCATACCAAATCCACAGCTAAACAACTACAAGTTTTATGGATTCAAATCCCTCAGTCAAAGGAGTAGATTTCATGCAGGTGTGGAAAGGGCATGCAGACCATACTACAGCTGACTGCTCCAGTACCAAGAAAGGAAAAATGTTAGTAAGCATGTGGCCATGGTGCACAACTCTGACAAAGGCCCACTTTCCATAGTATTCTGTTGTTGGGTAGCTTTTCTGTATGAAATCTGAGATAATTAACAATACTCACCTGGCTACATGTTGAATAAACATGTTAAAAGAACTACAAAAATGCCTTAAAAGCACACAAGGAAAAAAGACAGGAGATACGACTATATATGCTTTACAAACGCATTACCAGAAACAGCATAATGCATTAACTAGTATATTTGCTAACAGAGGAATGTGTGCATGGCTTGTGAGTCCTGGCAGGTGTTACTGAATAAGGAAGCTTCATTCCAGACTCTGGTTTAGATCATAAATAAATTGGGTTTTGGGCAGCTATAATGGTCTAAATAGTTCATCAGCGGTAGAACTAGGAGAAACAGTTTTTCTATTTGGGAGAAAAAGACTTAAAGTAGTGGAAACATATCCAAAAAAAAAAAATAAAAAATAAAACGTTGTCAAGGAAGCTTTAGCAGAAGATGGAAGGGGTGAACTGGGTTTGACAGTTTGTCCTGGCCTGAGTCATAGCTGGCTATTTATTGTGCTAAGGAAGAGGAAACGGAGCTAGAAAGACTCCCCCCTTCAAAAGAAATGCCCCTAGGCCGTTCCTAAGCTCCCCAAAGCAACCAGATTTAGGCCAGAACGCACCAGAAGAGTGAACCTGCGGTTGGTTCATTTCAACTCTTAGATGCCTTGGAAAAGTTTAAGCGCAGCTTGGAATGAAGGGCCGAGTTGGCGGGCAGGCACTGGCCAGTTGGCTGGGGTCGGCCTGCGCCCTGAAGCTGCCTGGTTTTCACGGGTTCTCCCCGTGAAACAGCCCAGGGATGATCCAGGGAGGGCAGCGAAGGCTTGGGGCGAAGCACAGGCTTGAGGGGCGCACGGCAGTGGAATCCAGCTCACCCAATAAAGGCTGCTGAAGCAGGGAATGAAGCCCAGCATTTTTAATGAGACTCATATTAAAGCTGGAAAGCTCCATAATGTCCAGCAAAAAAAAAAAAAAAAAAAAAAAAGGAAGAAGTTTTTTTGGGAAACTGAGTCTCATTAAAAATGAATGGGTGACTTAAAAGGAGTGGTGCATTTTTTATGAGCTTATACTGCTTTCAGCATGAAGTACTATGGTCTAAGCTACATAGCAGCACATGTTCGTTCAGAGTTAGGTATGAAGCAATTTTCTCATATGCAGGCGTCAGTCTCCTTGTTACCCACCATGGTTCTCTCAAGAGATCTGGGCTGTGTAATTAAAGAGAAAATAAATTTGTATGGCATCTGCAAAATCAGTTAACTACATAAACAGGTGTTACAAATATGATGATAGTTTAATCACAGCAGCAAAGCTATTTTAAAACAGCACTGAAGAACAGAGTTATGGCTGCTTGGTTTTCTTACCTTTTGGATATTTTTAAGAATAATCTTTAATTAAAATTTCCACAGGTTGTAAATTTGATTAGGGTGGTAATTATTCCTTGGAAAAGTGCTCTATCTCGTGGTTACAGATAAGTAATCTCGGTTGATCCATATTTTCCATTCTAAAGTACTTTTTTTTTTTTTTTTTTAAGTCTGAGAATATAAATTAGGCTTTTTTTTTGCTCCAGGAACTTTATCTATTTAATAAAACATGAAGACCATTAACACTTTATGAATTAAACTACAGTCCACCTGAATTCCTACTATGATTTATGACTGTTCACTCCCATAATTAAAAAGAGTTAGAAATAAATACCAAAATTTTACAAATCAGATTTTTAGAACACATCTAGCTAAAGGCTGTGTAACTCTAAAATGGTAAAAACTGAAATGCTTTCAAAATTTTATGGGAGGGTATGTGAGACAACACCATATCCTAATTCCGTGATAAAACTATACTCCAGAATTTTCCCTACTTACAGCAAAAACCATCAGCACAGCACACAGGACATCTTTCTTGTTTCCCAAAGGCATGTTTTATTAACACCTAAGTGTTAATAAAGCCCAGGAAAGCATTACCCTTTTGAGCTCTCTTGGTGGGTCCACCAAGACTTCCTTGACTCCATGAGATCTGCCGTTCCAAGGGTATATTAGGAATAAAGGTAATGCGGCTTCCCGCAGCATTAGAACCTTTAGGTAGGGCATTGCTTGCTCAGCGTGGATACGTTTGGGCTGATTTTCACCTAAATTGATGTGGGGCCCTACCCCTGAGGTTATTTATTCTTTATTATGCAAACATGGGGTTTTCTATGTATTCATCAATTTCCAGTCAATTTGCTCCCAAAATGTGGATAAGAATTTGATGTTCAGGCTGTAATTATGGCTACAGTGACTCCCACTTACCCCTTTCGAAGAACTCAGCATGCAGTCCAAAACACTTTGGTACTGCTATGTAAACCCCAAGTGCTAAATGCTGCCAGGTGCAATTCCCTCCATTCCCAACGCTTGTCCCAGAGAAGCGGGAACACTGGGACAGCAGCGACCGGTCCAAAGTGCTCCAGGGAGCGTAGGCTGGGCCGGCCATTGCTTCCAACCACCTCTCTGCTCTACAGCTAGTCTGGGGATTACTTCACTCTGGAGCTCAAGGAAACAGAGGCAGCTGGAAGTCATTTGAGTCCTGCTTCCTGGATGTGCGGAATAGAGCAGCAGTGCAACTGATCTTCTGGCTCTCTGGTTTTTCTTTTTTCCTTCCTGAATGAATTACTGTTGGATAATAGTTAAACAATTAAAAGGCAAAAGTGCAGAATCACCTGGCCCATTTGCTTCAGAATTCCAGAATCACATTTTAGTAAAAGTTCAAATAAAAACCCAGTATGTTGGAAAGAAACAAGGGTAAGGCTGAAGAGTAAGGTGAAAGCAGTGATTTAAACCCTTATCCTAGAAGACTCACTACATTTCCTGCAAGAGGCATTGCACTTCTAAAAACTTACTTGGGAGGCAGGAGGCTAAAACTCTTTCCACCAAGACAGTGAGTTGTTTAATTCTAAGGCTGAACATGCTCAAATCCCCTAAGCAAGTAAAAATGCCTTTGCTACACCTACAATATATTTACTATATCTTTTACTACCAAGGAACTTATTTTGTCTTATTTTATGTTGTTTTATTTTTAAGGGTTTGTTTTGCTTTGTTTAAGGAAAACAGGTAAAGTAGCTTAAATAACAGATCTCAGGAAATGAAATGATCACTATATTTTTAGCTGAACTGGAATGCAGTTGTATAACAACTTTTTTTTTTTTTTGTTAAGAAAATAAAACAGAGGTAAGTTAGAGTCATGGGAACTGGTAAGCAAGGCACCAAAAAGCATGAAACCCCAACACAGATGTTGTAAAGATCTTCCAGATGTGGAATGCTTTCTATGGATCAGTGGAGTTAGCTAGACTTACTTAAGCTATAACATTTAATCTGAAAAAAATAAAGATGGCTCATTTTTTTAATCTCAGTCTTCTAGTATAATTAGATGCTAATTATTTTGCTGAAGATTTTATCTAGACTTGCTTAACGAAAAGATGTCCACTTCTTAATCCCCATAGTTTGTCTAATGTATCATACATTGCCTCTTTGGAAATGCTTTGAAATGTACTGCAAAAGTTATCATAGTATAAGCAGCAGCTTCTTAGGCTGGAACCTTTCTTGGCTAGTTTTTCAATGACGAGCTATACTTTCTCATTAAAAACAAGATGTCTGCTCACAACTGTAATACATACTGCAGTTTCCATCTGATGACTGGTTATTATATTTGTGCTATACATGCATTTTTATGAGGTATGCTTATAATAATTTTATTTTGTTGATGTTGTTTATTCTGCTGAGGAATGCATGGATGTACTAGGATATAGACTGATTTCTACAAATTTTGAGATCCTTATTTCTAGACTGCTTCTTAGTATTTGGAGGACTTTTTCTGTTGCTGTATGCGATAAGCTATATAGTATTCTTAAAATTAAGATGGTTAGTTAATACTATTTCCTGAAGGAAGTGCACACCCGTTAAAAAATATAAGGAACATTCACATAACAAAATTATTTTCACTGTACATAGCAAGGATGAAAGCTCGATACACTTTAAGTATAAAATACCATTTTTCATACATTAACAATTAATTCAGTGTCTGAATACAGATTTATCCAGTGGAAATATTATGAGACTGATTTTACATCTTGGGCAAATTTTGAATACATACAGGCTCTGTGATTTGATTACATCTTTTGGAAATCAGTAGTAGGACTGTCACTAATTTCAGTGAGAAAAGGATTATATTAACTATTGCTGTGTGATTAGTTTGTCCAAACAAATGCAAACCATTAGCATCCATGAAGTGCATTGAAGTGCATTTCTTCACTGTGAGGAGAAACACCTCATTTTGTTGTCTTGCACTACTGTGTTGAGAGAAAAAACAAATAAACAAGCAAGCAAGCAAGCAAAGCCCCCCAAAAAACAGAGGTGAAGACCTCTGTTGCCCGAAGGAAGGTCAGATACTTAATCCTCTACTCAGAAAGCAGGTAAAGCTTCCACGCTGACAGTGAATGCCACTGTAACTTGCATGCCAGGAGCAGTGTGTTCTACCTAACCCATTCGTATGGCCTGATATTGCCATGGTTATAGCTGCAAACTGGCATTTTTCCTGTAACTGTTAGTTTCCCATGGGAGGCTTCTGGATTGATGTTTCAAAACATGGAATCAGATCCTTATAATGAACTTTCATGCTGATCCTTATACTAAAAAGATCTAAAAAGATCTAAAAAGGTTAGAGGAATTTCACTAAAAAGATATAAAGATCTAAAAGATCTAAAAAGGTTAGAGGAATTTCAGAAAAATTGAATGTTTTTCTGAGAGCCCATTTCAACTTCCCAGTCTTTTTTTTCAGCCACAAATGCCCTGATATGATGACAATGATAACATTAATTAAAATTGATCAACTTTGCTCTGGTACATGAAGTTTTGCCAGACCACATATACCAACTATGCATATGAAATAACTGCCCCACTGAAAACATGCTTGGGATAACACATTAAAATATTGTTTTGATAGGATGACTTTTTCCACTCTAATTTCTGGTGTAAGCTGTGCCACCAGAATAAGTCTCTGGCTCTCCTCAAACGCTCTGGGGTTTCATCTGCACTGTGAGAGCCTCCCACAATAACTACACCAGCAAATGCTTCTAATGTAGACACGGGCCGTGCTCTCTAAACAGTGCTCGACCTAAGGCGACTGACAGATTGATGACAGGGATTCTCGACAGAAGTCTCAGTCTTTCTTTTTCCTTCCCTGCAACATGAAGAAACATTCATTGCAGGATGAGATTATAAATTAGGTAACCTGCCAGGAGGAAGCCAGGGTTTGTTTTGTTTCTTTTTTCCCTTGCAGCTGAACAGATATTTTGACTGCTGTGCTTCTCTAATCTCAGGCCTACAGTTTGGCATGTGTTAAAATCCCCATCTGGTTGTCTCTTTGCTTCCCACTTCTCCTTGTGTGGCTACTGTGGGGTGACGCACCTAGCTACCAGTCTGAAATTAGGCCAAAGAATTGCAGCAGGTGCATTTGTATCCATGGCAAATTGGGCTTTAAATGAATAACACTGATTAAACTATAGAGGCTATTCACTTGGAGAGACTCTCAGAAAAATCCTGTTACAGTTGGTTTAGCAAATTTCTACTTACAAAGTTAAGCCCCATGTAACTGAAGTAATGACCTGCAGGAATAAACCTTGAAGGATTTATAGTTTATCGTTAATCCTCCTCATGATCTTCGTTCTACCTGATTCTTTCCTAGTGGGTTGTGAAGAGGATATTCACCAACAGCCAAAAGCAAATATAGGCTGAAGGGCTCAGCAATCATGAGACAGTTAACTGACTAATCTTCACATATTAGAACAGTATGTTGTTGCATTATAAAGACCAATGGATCTTTCATGTGCTTAGAAAGTCTCTATTTCATTCACGCGTGCCACTTCCTGATAGGAACATGGGATTCTACATCGGGATGCAGCAACTCTCTCCAATACCATTGGCTCTACCAGAAGCCATTCAGAGCACCAGTCAGCACCTCTAGGAAATGAAAAACAGCCTGAGCAACCCGTGACACTGCAGTTACATACAGCTCTACCATTACATTGTGCTGCCAAGGAGAGGCAGGAAGCAGGAAACACTTTGCCTCCAGGGGTGCCTCCTACTCCAAAATGGACTTTTTGGTGTCTCTCACCTGAGTTTTGAACATGCCATTGAGAGGAATGCAACAAAGAGGTCTCCCTTTTCCCTAAGGGCTTGTGAAATGGTGATCTTTATTCTGATAAGTTAAAAAGTGTGCATGTATGCACCTACAGTATATAAACATCAAAACGCTGTGTGGGCTTTGGGGAGTAGATCCTAGGTGCCAGGTGATGCAAACTGTCTGCACTGTTTCTTCAGTCTGAACAGAGGCAAGAGAGAAAAGTTATCTTGTTATAACCAAAGAGAAGGAAAGGAAATTGCTTATGCCTGTTTTGTTTTAAAAGCTCTTTCTAGCTACGGATTAGCTCTTATAGAATGTTTTTAGAGTCCAGTACAATAACAGACCACAGTTTTGGCTGGGCTATAAAATTGGTATTGACCCACTTAATAACTAATGACTTTACAAAACATGTAACATGATTAGGATGATGCACACAGTACCACAGCATACCAATACCACACAGGAGTTTACAGTCTCTACAGTAGTGTATCCTAAAATGTGAGCACAATATAATTAGCTGTAATGTAAAACTAACAGGAATTAGTTGCTTTTAGTAAATTTTAAGAGTTCTGCTGTTTTTTAGTTAAGCCAAGAAAGAGCTTAACTGTGAGACACTACTTCCTGCAATATTTCTGTTTGTTTGCAAGTTTACAGTCTGGAGAGGTGGATAAGTAAATGACAAACCTGGCAGAGAACAGCTCTGTGAACAAGGCCCTGGGGGACTGCAAGCTGACCAGGCGCCACCAGCGTGTCCAGGCAGCCAGAGGGGCCTGGCGGCATCAACGAGATGGCTGTAGACTGGGAGAAGGGGTTATCCCCCTCCACTCAGCACTTGTTGGCCACATCTCCAAAAGTCACGGTTGCCCGAAAACACAAGGCAGATATCGGGAAGACAGAGTGAGTCCAGGGGAGGGCCCATGGGAATGGTTGAGCCTGGAGCACTTGCCCCATGAGGACTCGGCCTGCAGAAGCAATGGCTTTGGAAGGACCCAAGAGCAGCTTCCCAGTGCCCATGAAGATGGAGTCAGGACCTCCCAGAGGGGTCATGGGGGTAGCACAAGAGACAACAGGCACCAGCTGAAACAAGAGAAGACAAGACTGCATAAAAGGAAAACCTTTCTCTGTGAGGTCAGTCCAGCAGTGGAGCAGGCTGCTCAGAGAGATTGTACAAGCTCTGTCCTTGGAGGTTTTCAATACTCAACTGCCAAGACCCTGGGCAACCTGGTCTGATCTCCCCGCTGGCCCTGCTTGAGCAGGGCACTGGACAAAACATCTCTTAAGGTTTCCTTCAGAAGAGTTATCCTGAGTTATCCTCTGATTGCGTTTAACTAACAAGTGATGAAGTCTGTCATGGGAGACTTTCTTATTGCTTATCAATTTGTGATGACACAGATTATTTATGTCAAAATATGTTTAAAATATTTCAGTGCTAATGCTTCCTCCCTCCCCCCCATCACATAGTCTCTGAAATAACAACATCTTGTCAAAACAAAGCAAGTATATATTGCCTTAAAAACATGTATTGAGTTGGACAGCAAAAAGATAGCTGAAAGATTTAGCACAGTGGCCAGCAGCGGCACTCAGCTACAGTACATCTTTATTCCTACCAGGGAAAATAGCTTGATTAGAATAAGCTAATTTTATTACAGAGCTTAAAATAAGACAGCAAAACAAAGAAATCAAATTTCAATAAGCTCACCACCAGACTCTAAGGCACTGAAGCACTACTATCTTTTTTTCTGATGTGACTCCCCTCATTTGACTGCCTGTTAATACACATTTAAAGTTGCTTCCACAATTAACATAATCATCACAGAATCTAGAAAAATATCACACCTGCAAGTGATATAAACATTAAAATAGATGAAAGAGACCAATATGATGCAAGAATAATGATCTACACTTGTTACTGTTACAAGGCTTAAAAATAATTGTTAACCTTTCTATCTGTGCCTAAACATCTTCCAGATCAAGTTAGATGAGACTACATTCCAGAAACAAAAAAAAAGTCTTTAAAGATAACAACAGTAAATTTTGATTAAAAAATTTATTGCTAACAAGAAGCGGCCCATATTAATGCAGGTGGAATAAGTAAACAAGAGTTGGATAAATATTTTTTCGAGAACTTGGGGCCCAAGGGGTCCTGTTATTTTTCAGATGATTCAGATTTAATTATTGTTGTGTAACACTTTCACAGAGGTTTTTAAGGCTTTGGGGCCTGTTTTTCCTGATTTTTTTTCCTCAATATTGTATTTTAAGAGGTTATAGACAAAGAAAAATTTTTTTGCTAATAATTATCAAAAAGTTGATGTGGATTTTTTTCAATCACTGAAATTACAAGGATATGAAAAATGCAAATTGCTTCTCCTTGAGACTGCATACAGTGAATGTGGCATGACTTCTAAAAGCGAAGCAATTTATTCAGAAGAATTACACTAGTGAACAGTTAATGAGAGCAAAATCAAATTTATAAAATTACAACATCACCTCTTTTACTGTGTTTAGGAAAAAACAAACAAACAAAGCCCAACAACAAACTTCAAGATGAATCTTAGTATGGAATATCAGCTTTCAGTACCTATCTGCACCATGACCATTTTTTTCTAGCAATGAGATAAGTGTCATGGAAATGAATATTTATCTGTGTTTGACAGACACCCATGTATATTCTGGCAGCACTTTTGTAGCTGTTTTCTAGTATGGCAGATTGAAGTGTGAGTATTCAACTGATATTTTTATTTAGAAACCAAACATCCAACTGAAATTATCTAACTATTGCAACATCAACAGTAGAAGAAAGATTATCTAGCTAAGAACTGGCACCACCTATTAAAGTTGCACCAAACCAGCAATTAATGAAAGACTGTTCAACAAAAAAGGATGATCAGGGGCCTGGAACATCTGCCCTATGAGGAGAGGCTGAGGGAGCTGGGCCTGTTCAGCCTGGAGAAGAGAAGGCTGAGAGGGGATCTGATCAGTGTCTATAAGTACCTCAAGGGAGGGAGTGAGGAGAATGGTGCTGGTCTCTTTTCACTGGTGGCCACTGATAGGACTAGAGGAAATGGCCACAAACTGAAACCCCAAAAGTTCCACAGGAACTTAAGGAAAAATTTCTTGACAGTGAGGGTGCCAGAGCCCTGGAACAGGCTGCCCAGAGAGGTTGTGGAGTCTCCTTCTCTGGAGATCTTCCAAAAGCCGCTTGGACGCAGTCCTGTGCCACGTGCTCTAGGTGACCCTGCGTGTGCAGGGGGGTTGGACTAGATGATCTCCAAAGGTCTCTTCCAAGCTTAAGCATTCTATGATTTTAAAATTATTTTACATTTTTAGTGCATTTCCCATAGGGAAATTTTTGTGGAACCAACAAACTTTGCTCTTCATCTGGGGAATATTTACTGCTACAGATGAGCAGCGCCACTTGTATTTTCATATCCAGTCCTATTTTCTGTGTTTGAATTGATTCAAGCTTGCATTTAATAGCTAAAACATAAAACTCGAAAACTTCAAAAAGCTTATTTTATTTTTGGTGAAGCAACACTTTTCGAAATGGATTTTCAACCAAAATACCACAGGACGGTTATTTTATGCACAGGAAAAAATTATTTATTATAATAGTGAATATTATAGACCAATAGCATTAGTATTTATTTAGGGCTAGACTAAACCTTCTGCCCTGTTTATGTGATAGCACATAGTTTCATCACCTCAAGAGAAATAAGCTGTGCTTGTTCCTGACCAGATGTGGCTATTCACTCTATCCCTCCCGCTGGCTCTCTCTGAGTACTAATGTTTCTAAGTCAGAAACAGAGTTCTCTGTTTCCCACAGATATTTTAAGGATAAATTAGGCAACCAAGAAGTAGGTCCACAAGGAGATTTAGGCAACACTGTGCTTAGTGGTGCTTCACCTTCAGTTTTGGAACGTAGCTCCTGAAGCTAAAGCTGACTGAGCTGCTAGCAGTCCAAGCACCGGTCTCCTCATTTTCCCTGTGTGTGTTGCTTGATTTTGACTTCTACCTTACAGAATTCATTTGAAAAATTACTATTGCCAGAAATGTCAAGAATAGAGACTTCTATAAAAGCACTTCGGACAAATGTTGATGCCACAATATCTCTTCTGCGATTTCATAACTGACTGAAGTTGCAGCAACAGCAGACAGAGCTACGCCTGGCTGGGGCTCTGCTCAAAACATGTACAGATTTTTGCCAAAGAGGTTCTGCAATTGCAGCTTTTACTGAACTTTCCACTGGAAAAAAAAATTGCTGTTTATGCCACTCTCAAGCTATTGATTGACAAAAGTAGCAATGTTTTCAGATTATATTTGGGCTTTGCTCTAAAACTAAAAATACCTTCATTATTTTTTAAGTGCTCCGGCTGAAAAGCCATACTTGTTGTAGTCCAAACTTTATGTGGATTGGAAAAAAACATCCAAAATGTGGAAAATATATAATTGCAAGGGTTAACAACAGCTATAAACACGATCAGTAACATGTGAACTTCCAAGGGTTTTAATAGCTTGGTCCATTTAAGGATGTATATGTTTACTTGCTTACTAAAAAAATTTGAAAGTATCCAAGTATTTGGAATCTGCAGAATAAAAGTCTGGCAAAAGCAGGCTTTTATTTATATATCTAGAATTTCTGAACTAGAAACACCAAAATAACGGCCCTTTTACATTGTCTTATTTCAAATCCAAGTCTTGGATGAAACTAAATAATCTTAACAAAGAAAGAGGGAGCTGTAGGAGTTTACTATAAATGCTCAGAATGAGAAAAGAAGTTTGACTGGATATATTGAGTGCCTTCTAAATTTAATTTTAATTTTAAGAAAATGCAATCCAATCTCCTTAACAATGGCGCTCTTAACACTGTCAGTACTAACATATACCAAAAAGCATTTTTTTGTTTTGTAACAGTCTCTAGTATACTTCAGTATGCTTGTAATGATATAAACTAAAAAGGGTTTGTTTAAATTGCTATTTGGAAAACATCAGCTTTTAAATATGTTCTGTTCTTTTGTGAAGGCCTTTGCACCTTATTTAGGGCTTCATCTTCCATGACCTTCCTGTTGTGGCAGGTGCCAGGGGAGCTGCCAGCAGCAGAGCTCAAACTGCCCAGCCCAGACCAGGACGTCCTGGTTGCACTTAGCAGAAACGGCACTAACTGCCACTAGAACCAGCTACGACTTCAGTCCGTGGGCCCGATTTAAATACTCATCTCATAGATGCGTGCTTAATATTGCCATTCACAATCCTGGCCTCACCGCCCCCCAAGACGCCAAAGAATTCCACAAAAGCTGAAACTGAAAGCCAGGCAACCACATTTCCTTTCGCAGTCTCGTTTGTGCTCAAGCGCATGGAAACATCAGCAGCCACATGACAAAACTGACTCCAAATGGCTCCAAGTTCTACTTACTGTTCATACCACCAAATACCACAGACTTTGCAAAATCAAATAAATAAACAAATAAATAAATAAAACAATTGATTTGGGGAGAAGAAGAGACTTGTGTGCATATGTACAGGTTACAAAGCTTAGGTCTGAACTTCTTTTATTTTGAAACATAAAAGATGTTTTTTGGATTAAAAAAATATGAGCAGAGCTTTGTCTTTTATTTCTGATTCCACAGGAAATTATTTATGACAACAGAACACAATTTTTGTGACTCTATTCCTCTAGTACAAAGTGAGGGTAAATATGTTCCTATACCCTGGAGATTTTTTAATGATTTTCAGTCTATGATCTTGAATGGTGCATATTGTTAATAATGGACAAAACTCTATAATGCTGGGTGGCTGCTTGACAAATTATTGAAAGTTAGTTGCAACCAGTAGCCTTAATTATGCTCAGTTTGTAGACTTGGACATAGTTTAAAGGATGTGGCAAAACCTGAACTGCCTCCCAAGAAGAAATACCAAATAATACTAAATGCAAACCCTGTAAAGAAGCTTTTTTAATCTGCTCATCTCAACCAGCAAAAGAAAAGAAATCACTTCAACAAGGATAACTGAATAAAACATCACCAAAAATAACAGACACAAATCAGAATGCCAGTTGCAAGTATTTTGAGGTAATGGTTAAGAGTTGTACTTGACACACATTAGTAAATTATCAAATAAAATAAACCACAAAAAACAACAGACCTTCTCCTCTGAGATATATAGAAGTAATAGTTGCAGTGTTTTCTAGTCTTTGTAGCAACAAGGCACCCACTCCACAACGCGTGCTTATATAAGATGTCACATAACAGTAGCAGAGTACTTAGAACATTCACAGAACTTGCATAACAGAAGAAAACACAAGCAGACTCATAACATTGTGGAAGTCTTTTGCCAAAGCAAAAATCCTTATCTCTGGTGAAATACTTCAGCAATCCAAAATTTCCTTCCATACTAACAAACAGACAACAATGTCCCATTAAATCATCAAATCCTGCTGACTTAGCACTCCCAGTGGCATTCGTGTTTGTCAGTCAAGACATCAAATAAATCATAATGGGTTTTAACACTGAGTAGGAAGTTAGCATATAGAGCGTAATCAACACATAAGAGACTGCTGCAATTTTACTGAGTGCTTTCTAGGATAATTTCAAACATTTTTGCTCATATTATGCAGACTATTCAGAAAGAGAAAAAAAAATCTATTTCAGAAGTAATGAAGAACCTTTACACAGACATTTATCATGTGTATAATCCTATACATTGAAAAAAACCACATGGTTAAAGCCAGCTTTTATCATTTAGATAAGTAATGTTGTGGACCAGGAAACAAATACAAGGAGATGTGATAACAGATAAATATTTACTCACCAGCCTTCTCTTTTTCTGAAATAATTGGCATAGCCTGAAAAAAGAAATGATGCCATTATTAGAAAATAAGAAAGGGGAAATATCATAATATGTTAACATATTGCATGTTTATGTTTCAGAAGGTCTGAAAAGAACTGAGGTCTCTTTGCATTATGCATTTCTGCAAAGAAACATGCAGATTCCATGTGAATAGCTTATATCTAATCTAAAATTAATTACTGTTAAAAGAAAAAAAGATTTAGGAGAGAAGGGAAAATATGGAGTTAATATAAATGAGCTATTGTAACAGCTGCATTTTGACACAATCATTGTAGAATACATGCCCATGAACTTCCAGTGGAAAATTACAGAATAATTCTGAGAGCACTGAAAACCGTGGCTGCAAATGAGGCTAAAACACCAAATCTTTTTTCCTGCAGAAAGTCAGCAAGAATCCTGCCACTGACTCCATAAAATTAGGACTTGGGCTCTAACCTACTTCTTGCATGTTGATTTCTTATTCTGCATGTGACTTTTCAGAGGCAAGTAGTAAAAATGGTTTTTGTGTTGCCTGTAACTACTTTGTAAACAGAACAATTGGATGTACAAATCTTTTATATCATCCCTTTCTATCAGACTAACTCAGAAGAACTTTATGAATGTATTTTTCTTAGAATAAATAGGTTATAGACTGTATGTAAATGATTATTTCCTGGGTGATATATTGTACAAAGTTACAAACAGAAAAAGTTCTTTAGACAATGCATATTACTAAATACTTTGCAGACTGGCAATGGCCACATAATTATTTTTGTGATTAATTCTGTTTCACCTGTATTTTGTCTAGTAAAATATCTAATGCTTGAACTGGACATGAGAAAGTAGCACAGAATATCATGAGACTATTCTTATTTAAAGCAACAGCAACCATCTGTTTGAAAAACATCTCTCTTTTTTGTGCAAACACATGTTTATTTGGAAAAACCACTTTGCTCCAGTAACACAATGAAGGCAATATCTTTTGTAGACTGAAGACACTTGATATGTCAAAGAAATAATAAAATCATAAAATGAGTCAACCTAGTAATTTCAAAGTTGTTGCATTATGTGCAGATTTTTTTAAATGATTGATGGAGTTTTGAATAACAGCAATTATTTTTTTTCTTCTTCACAAACCTAAGTGGCTACATTGGCTGGTCCTCTTAAGGAAAAAAGAAACCAAACTCTTCAAAACCTTTTTAAAAAGGCTTCTCACGTGATTTACCCATGAAAAATCCAATGAAAGCATACACATTACACAGATATACATATATGCATTATCATATATAATTGTTTCAGGCATTCAGCTGAGCCTGCCAGACTGAAAGCGAATTTTCTAGTTTTGCTCAAGGTTTAAAAATTCCATTCTAAATTCCTCTGAGCATATTCCCTAGCTTTGTGTCATGAATGACCTACAGCCGTGACCAAACAGTTTCACCTCCATGTCATTTGTTCATCTCTTGGACCATTTCCCTCCCATTTGATTCTGCAGATTGACCACTGTCATTTCTCCTTGCAGGAGACTGAAAACTTCAAACAGGGGAAGGTGAGGAACAAGCAAACAGGAAAAGAAAACCAGACAGAAGGAATGAAGGAAAGAAAATGAGTGAACACAAATGTAAATGGAATGAGGGAAAAGTCAGGATAAGAATAGGAAAAGACAGGGGCAGGTTGTGTTAACATATTTTTATTTTGAGCTTTGTTGGTCATAAAAAGACAAACTATGAAGATATCCTTTAAGATCAGTCAGAGATAACTGGAGATGACAGAAAACATACTGTCAGCATTGAAATCACAGGCTCTGTCATGAAAGAGAGACAACAGTTGGACAGGCAAGGCCTTTGCAAGGTCTAAAATGCAAGGCCAGGAGGATTAAATTAGAATCAGTTGGACTGAGGGAAGCAATTGCGGGGCTCAACAAGGATAAGACGGAATGACAAGTAAAGAAGATAATGTCTCCGCTGGCTTTATTACAAATGTAAATGGACCAACCAAGCTGATTTATTATTGACTTGAATAACGCCTGCCACTGCAACGATCCTGGTATTGTCTTTGGCCTGAATGAACCCCTTACATGTTGCTAATCACCACGGAAAAGAGAGCAGAAGAATAATCAGCTCCCATCATGACTCATACTAGCAGTCAGGGAATGCTGATACTAAACATTTTTAGACTTGTCATTTGTTGCTCCTAGTTATTTCATGAAAAAATTCCTGCATTTTAATAAATGTGTTTGTTAGATTTTTATAAAACATTCTTAAAAAAACAGACAACAACTATACCCAAAGAGCTCAGAGGATACTTGGGGACATACGGCTGAGCTACTTTTTAATGATCTTTAGACCTATTAGCAGTCATGCTCTGCTAGGTCTAAAGATCATTAAAAAGTGGAATTAGCCTAGGTAAAAAGCCTGCTGTTGAAAATAGATACCTCAGGACAGATGGGTAAATCATAAAATTAGTACATGTGTGAACATGAAGCAGCACTGCACTGTAAAATCCAGATCATTCAAAGGTAGAGGGGAATTTGCAGGTGAAAGTACTTATGGTCACTGCAGTAATCTTGTAGCAATTCACCAAGACTCATGCTAGTGAGACTAATGTGGATTACAGAACGTATCAAAGGGATGCGTTCTAAAATCAAGTCATTTGCAAGATACAACAATCTGCAGTTAAGGAAATACCTTCAAAATGACAGCACCACAAAACATATAAGACTTTTCTCAGAGTAATAAGGCAAAGGCCTCCCTACAGTAGCCACTAGTCGTAACAACCCTATTTCACCTGCTGCAGGTCTCCATAGGGTGCATTACAGACATGCAAAGATTTTTTTATTGATTTAGTTTTCTCTTCATATCAGAAATAGCCTCCACCCTTTTTTTTCTTTTCCGGTAAAAAGTGCTTCCATTTTGTTTAACGTGCTTCTAAAATTAGATGCTCACATTTTCTCTGATTCACTCTCATTCACTGACTGGAAAAAAGAACTATAGTATATTCTAGGAACCAAATCTTTCAGATTTGATTCAAAACAATAAAAAAAAATCTAAAATATAATTAGAGCAATATCAAAAGGAATAAAACAGAATAGAAAGCATATTTTTTCAAAGAATATCTACACTTTCTACTGCAAAGACTGTAAATAATGTGAATGATTGACTAAGGACAGGACAGTGGCATATTCTGAAATTATGAATCTGTTATAACCAGTACAAAAGATGAAAGTTATTTTCTCTAAAATCTTGTAGATATTATCTCATTCTTTAATTCTTTACAGTATAAGGGGAATGTGTACATGTACTTTATAGGAAAGTTTAGAGTGCTTAATTTATACCAAAATCATAAGCCTGTTTATTTGGTTAATGTAGATGAAAATATAGCAGATGCAAAAGCACTAATGTAAACAAAAATCAAATAATATTTATCCAAAAAGTACAAAGACACATCTTGAAAAACATTTTCAAATACGCATGTTTTCTAGCCCCAGTGTAATTCTACTGAATCATGATGCCTTGTTTTTCTAATTCTTGGTGAAGAAGTAACATAAGCCAAAAATTCTGTCAGCACGTTCCATTGCCACTTTAGAGAGAGAAGAGAATCCTAAAAGGATACAGTATTTGCTGAAAAAAATGCAAATAGTGAGCAAACCTGGTGCAATATCTCTATTCTATTATTGGTTAAGCTTTTTGGTAATACAGCTACATACACTGCTTACATGCTCTCCAGGGGAAAAAACATGACCTGCTGTTACTTATGAGAAATGCTCTCATCTTCAGTACAGTTTCAAATTCACTGGTGACCTTCTTCAATGAGTTCCATATGCTCCAAATGAATTGCATTCCCAGGAATTGATTTAACATTTCTGGCAATGGAGCAATTAAATTGGATTTTCCTGCTTGGCCAGATGGGTTCACTGTAACCTCATATCATTTCTAGCTCCTCATAGAACTAAAGACCTCAGCTAACAATTTCCACATGATTGGGTGACACCTTTTAAAGACTCAGACACACACCCTTTTTACACCTCTCTCAAATTTTAGCAAGCACTCACCAAAATCACACTATTATATTAACAGTACATGCTCCTAGAACCACCTGGGAAAACAACAGGGAGCAAATCACTCCAGACAGGTAACCAGGTAGTTTGCTGACCCGTGACTTTGCTTTACAATAATGTATGTGATCTTAATCTAAGAAAAGCTGATGTGAAAATATATCTTTCAGATTGTTGTAAGCATCCTTCCTGTATTACAATTGATTTCCTCTAAATTAGGAAATTCTAAGTAGCCCTCTAAATATGACTTCTACCAATGTAACTGTATAGTGCATGCAAAATACTAAGCTTGAAGGACATTTTTTCTTTAAAGTTGCAGTTTCAGGATTATAAGAAATATTGGGTTAAATGATCATTTCCTTTGAATTTTATTAAGAGTTAGGTGAAATCTTGTTTTCTATATAGAAACGAAAAGACAGAAAATTCTGGTGAATCAAAACTTAAAGAAAATTCTTGATTGAATGAAGTTTTGTTTGACAAAATCTAGGTATCTAGCTTTTCCTGAGCTAGTATTTTAAGTTAAAAAAGCAGCATATTTGTAAAAAATTTTAAGCTACAATAATGAAAGATTTGTTCTGGGTGTGTTGACACAAAAGACTTTTTGTTTGTTTATTAAGCAGAGGAGGAAGACCAGGGATAGTGGATGACTGAGCAGGTAATTCCGGACTGAACTTTGCCTATGGTTCCTCACTAAGGAAAGAAGAAAGTGTTCCTGTCCTCAACTACAGCAGTGAGAATTCAGAGTTCTCTTAGAATTTGGAGTCTAGCAAAATGTACAGCAGGTTTCCAGAATAAAAAGAGGATGGTAAGTAGATGTTTGCAGTGTCCTGGCTGCAAAAGGAGGCAATATCTGCAACGACGTTTAAGTGTCTTTGGGGGCAGCAATGAGGACATTGCAAAATGTCCATTGTAAAGAGCAAGGGAAAGTCTTGGCTGGCCTGAAGATGGCTTGACTCTTCCTAAAATGTAATGTAAAACTGTATGTTTACACCTAACATAAACGCGCAGACAAAGTCACAAATGAATCAAAGTGGCTGTCCTTTTGCTTCCTTGGACTTGCAAAACATGAACAACTGCATCATGATTGTCTCTTGTGCAAAGAGGAGTAGGAGACAGCAAAGCTTTGTATAAATTGAGAAAGTTACTGTTAAGGTCCATGTAACATAACATTTCTGCAGGGAGGATATAGCAACACCTTTTAGTTTTGTAGTTTCTGGTAAATCAACTGCAGTGAGTCTGCATTTCTATTTTCTGAACAAGATATGTCTTCTTGTCTAATTTTTGTACAATAAAGGCTGAGTGTCAACATCTCCACTTAAAGCTGTTCACTTTTTTTTTTTTTTGAATTGCAGGCAATAAAAAGCATTTGTCACAACACATTTGTCACATTTTCAATACTGCCACTCAATCATGATGGATATTTTATAAAATCTTTCCACCCTACTAGATTGTTAGCTCTCCAGTCCTTTCTCCGGTATGTATTTGAATAGACATGTTTGGAAATTTCCCTTCTGGTGATCTGATACATCTTCATTTGCAAACATTTCTCTTTTTATATACAATTTATTATCCTTCAAATTTATTTTTACTGAATCTGGCAATGAGTACAAAACTGGCCCTATACATTCACACACTATTTCCATATGTTCTTTTGAAATATGTTTAAGAAAAGCTATAATTAGACAAAAGTTAGTACTGATAAACTGACACCGGCTTGTCAAAGATTTAAGTTCCCAAAGGCTCTCAAAGCTTTCTAATATACCTTAAATGAGAAGCAGGTAGAAGATGACAGGAGATGACCCATGAAATTGTCCAGGATGAAAATGAAACTCCAGAATAAGTATTATCATACTGGGATTTGCCATGAAAGGGTAAATCCAGTCTCCATTAGAGCTGTGGTCTGGTGACTCTTGCTGGACTCCAACTCTTGTAAATGTTTCACCTTATTTTTGGAAGCGCTATTTTGGTAGTGATATATTGCAATTAAAAATCATTATTGCAATAAAAAATGCAATTAAAAATCTAAATTCTCACATTAGTGAATATTTCTTTTATGCAGAACTATTTTAATGTGAACTTTAACAAAATGATTGGAATACAAAACAGCATGCTCCTTTCCTAGAAAGTTGCGCTAGGAGCAGAAAAGAGGCTAGTTTCCAAAGCCTGCAACATAAAAATAAATGCTCTATCTTAGTTTTTAAATAGAAGCATAGATTTTGAGACTAGAAACAACTACTGTAACCACGAAGACTGAAATGCACAGAAGACTCTGTTGTCTTCCTGCTTGGAAGATCAAAAGACTCCCAACATCTAAAACCCTTTAAAGAAGACGGATCTATTTAGCTACTGACAAGAAAGGAAGGAGGCAGCATCAACACCACATGCAAACACCGTGACAGAGAACCCTGCATTCCAGCAAGCAAGGGCACAACAAAACCTTGTACCTGAAAAACAATGGCATCAAAGCTCAGAGAGGAAAAAAAATAAGCATTATTATTTTGAAAGAAGTGTACATTCTGTATCATTTGGAGTCCTCAGATAGACTCCGTCAGTAATTGTGTTCCCCAAATTGTGTGATGGCAATTCTCAGGGTGTTTAGAAACTTGTATGTTCTTCTCTGAAGACCTGGGCATCCCTGAGGAGAAAGGCATTAAAACTATATTATGGCCAAATTCTACTTGATGGAGAGGACAAGCTGCCTGTTGTCACTATCTTAAACTGTCTGTATGTGGTCCTGGCAAGTATCAGAGCACTGAAAAACTGACCCTGGTCTACGGAAAAGCTATCAGGAATCTATACTTTGCATTCTCAGCAAGTGTCATAGTATGCTAGCCGAGTGATGGAGAAAGCAAAAATAATTACTGATAATTAAACTTCTTCTCTTTACGCGGCAATTGTTGGACCTTGGCATATTTTCATATTGGTTTAAACTTGGTTGCAACTTGGTTTAAAAACAAAGATGGAAAATAAACTTGTTCCTGCTAGTTTCCATGGGGTCCCCAGATAAGGAACTCTGTTTCCACCTGAGTTGCACTTTAATTACTGGGCTGGACATATAGTACTTTAAAAAGAGGTCCGTTCATTTTTAGCTTAATGTAAAGGAACCTTCTGTCACTTTCAGAGTGACAGAATATGGGCTTTCTCTAGTTCAGCCAAACATATGCAACTCTTCCCTAAAACCCATAGAGTTGGAAAGCTAACACAAAAGCTGAGATGTGACACTACCTCTAAAACTGGAGCAGGCCCAAGAGTGCTCATGCTTTTCATCAATCAGCAGAGGTTCTATTAGGGTTCATTTACACATACAGAGCTTTTTCACAAGCTCACAAGTCATTTGTTTAGCTAATGTTTATCTTATAAAACCTTTTACTATAACAAACACATCAATAAACCCTGAAACACGGGCAAAGTTGAACTACTTGGGAACTAAAGGGCACTCAGCTCTCTAAGATACCAGTAAAAGATAACTAAAATCTCAAGTTTCCCATTTGTCTCAGCATCATGTAATACCTACAAATGTGATCTTGCCTTAAAGCCTTAAATATAGGAAATATTTCTGTAGAACTGTTGATTTCAGTCTTCTCTCATTTCTTTTCATGTAAGACTTATAGCCTTAGAATCATTGCATGTTTCATCTAAATCAAAAGTTCTTTCAATCATGTGATATGCGAAAGTCACATCTGTTACATGTGGATTGGAAGTTACGCGATACCCTGGCAGTAGGTGCTCAGAGGTATAAGGAGAAATTAAAACCAAAAAAAATCTTTCCATTCTGGCCTCCCCAAACAGACAAAACAGCAACTCTTGCCCTTCATCCCAAGAAAGGCAAGTAGTTTGTAGTTCTTTGTTCAGGAAGCTGAAGAGTTAGAGGATAGTGATGCTAATCAGGAGATGATGGAGAGAGGCAGGTGGTTTGTCAGACAGAATGAGCACTGTGGTCAGCACTGAGTGAAGTCACTTTGGTGAGATACTGTGGAAACCAGAGCATCTCAGCTTGGAAGGTAGCAGAAGTGATCATAAGAGTGTATGTGCCAAGTTAATGTATTTTTGTGATTTACAGCCAAGTCAACTAGATGGAGTAATTACCATGTGTGTTCTTGAAGCATAACCCGAGAAGTGATTAATATAAACCACCCTACTGAGTTTTAACATCAAGTGGTGAGGAGTAGAAGCACACAGCAACACAGCTGCTTGGTTTTGGGGAAGTGGGGAAGGCAAAGGGAGGGTAAAGAAATCTGAAATATTTGATACTTGGAGCCTGTTTGTTAATTTGACCATATTTTTGGAATCTTAATTTCTTCATCTTTCAACACACAGGCACAGCAATGTGAGCTTAAAACTCACCCACCACCACTACTGTGACCTTACAGAGTCAGGGATAGGTAGCTCATTTTCTCTGGCTCTTGAGGTTCAAGAGGAAGAGATCTGAAATTGAAGCAAGTGCATCTGAGCACTCTCTTCCTGGGTAGTGCATTAGCCTTCAAGCACTTCCCAAGGTTTTGGGTAACATAAATAATATAAAAATAGAAATGGTAAAATAAAAAGAAGTCTTCTGGGTGAAAAAAGTAAAAAACTTCTTTCAAGATACTTGATTTTTGTTTTAGTAGGAAAGATCTGATCATTTCCATGAAAATAAGCACTTTTCTTTTTCCCAATAAGGGAAGGAGACAAAAGAGAAGTAAGAATGCATAAATGTGAAAATGAGAGAAGTTCATCATTGGGAAAAACAACAGCATCTCTATCTCTTAAAATGACCAAAGGAAATGAAGCAAAGTAGGATTTTTTTTAATTCAAATATAATAATGAAAATTCTAAAAGTACCTCAGAAAAAGTACCCTTGAAAACCTCTGCTGAAAACAAAACATTCTTCCACCTAGCCATTTTATGCTAAATTTATTGTAACAAAATCTCCTTTTTCACCTGGGGAGAAAAAGCCTGTTTCTACTTTGGTATCTAAACACTGATCAAATTTATCTTGCCCATGCAGCCATAGTTTCGTTTCCTTTGGTAAAGATAATAAACTAGACAAATATATATTTTATCTATCTGCCACGTAGTTCCCTCAGCTGGAAGTACTATCGTACCTGCACTGCTCCAGGTTTGGGATATGAGCAGCACATCTTGCAGTCCAATATTGCCTGAACTAATTATTCCTCATCCGCACGAACAGCCACATGCACAGACTCCACACCTGCCACACATCTTTTGTCTCTGTACATAAATGTAATTTTATTACCAGATACAATTTGTCAGGCTGAGATCTTTGACATCATAAAAACCCAGGAACCCACAGATATGCTCATGTTTCTGTGAATTTTCTTCCATGTTGCTGACATATTTTAAAAGACTGGGAAGAAGGAGGGATGTTCTGCCATTGACTGCAATGAACACAGAATTCCATTCACTGCTGTCAGGCTCAGCACATAGGATGAGTTTACTGGCTGATTAAGGTGAAAAACTAGCTATTACTTTTCTCAGAGAACACCATTTGGGATAGTCATGGTATGACACTAGAAAAGAATATTAGTTGGACAATCTGTGTGTTAGTTAAAAATATTACAAACAATCCAGTCTACTCACCGTTAAAACAAGTAACAGTGTTTTACCGCTCAGTGAGATGTTTTTGTGCTTTGGGGCAGGTATCTAGATAGAAAATTCTGCAAAGTATTTTGATTGTTCTGAGAGACTTTTCTACATGTTATGGCTAAAAGTGTAGAATATTACATGAGATTAAAATGTTATGAATCAATTAAGATGAGCTTTTTGAGTATACACACACACTTTTTCCCTTATTATCTAAATTCTCTACACTAAATCATCTAGCATGCTATATATTTTCGTAGCTTGTGTTCTCATACCAAAAAAATCTCCAATAAGAGCAATGTGTCCATTTTGTTTTTAAAGACATTGCTTTGTGTGTGCATACATCTATATGTATAAAAGATTACTAAGTCTATCATTAAAAGGTAGAATTTATATCAATGCTCTTACTAATTGCTCTATTTACCATGAATACAGCCTTATACTTACAGGAATTCTAAAATTGGTTTTTGTTCAAGACCATTTTGCTTTATTTTGCTTTGAACTTTATTTTTGGTTTCTGCAGGCACTGAGCAAAG
Organism: Tinamus guttatus; assembly: GCF_000705375.1. The sequence continues at coordinate 138,232 of NW_010585693.1, forward strand.
AAGTCTCAACAACATCTCTGTGTTCCCACACTATTCCCATGAAAATCTTGCTCAGGCTTTCAGACAGATGCACCACAGACCCTGAGAGTAATAAGTGGGTCCAATTCTGCAGAGCACTGGGCATTTTTGGATTTCCTCAGAATCATGCCCTAATTAAATAGTTTGTTTCTGAATTGTTTCAACTTTCCCAAACTTTGTGTGGTATATTACAAAAACGTAGTTCACAGTTTGTAAACTTTCAGAACTTTCCAGCGGGAAACAGCACACAAGAGTCCAAGTACACGCTTGGCTTTCATACCAACATCAATCCCCTGAGGAGAGTTTGAATTATTCCACGTTTTAGTTGAGAGGGACTGTTACAAGTATGAAACACTTTGTACAAAAATACTTCTGACTGAATCTCATGTTCACACTCAACTCTTTGAATCAATATTTCACAAGCATTTAAAAATATGCCTGGCCATTAACTATGGGGCAAAGAACTCTAGAAAGCCACAAATCCTGTTTCACTACATGAAAAGAATAGGTGTTTTCTGAAAGCAAATTGTTTGCAGTCTGGCAAAGTAACTTTCATAATAATTGTAACAAGAATCATATGAGTAGGATCAACATAACATTTTAAATTTATCGTCATTACACACTAGCTCTGTTAAATTACACACTTCCATTGAGAGGAAAAGTGCATTTTTAAGAATTTCTTTCTTGTGTCTCGGAAGTAAGTGAATAAAAATATGTTTTAGTTAAAAACAAACAGTCCCTCCCCAAAACGAACAAACAAACAAGAACCCAGCATTATACCAATCCTTCTTACTAGGAAACTGTTGTCTGTTACTTATTGGAAGCAATAGAAGAATGCAACAATCTTGACCACCCATGTACTTAAGACTTTGCAAGCTCAAGGTTTGCATGCTGAAGCTAAAGAAGAAAGAACAGACTATATGTGCAGCAAGTTGTAAAAACTTCTCTCAAGACAGAAGTTTAGAATGAGATTTCCATGTAACAGTTGTGTTTTGACTTCAGAATAAAAGAGATGGAAGGAGTGGAGGGTACCCATCACCTTGCAGACACTGAAAGAAAAAACCTTTACTAATAAATGCCAAGGTCAGTGAGGGGAAAAAATAAAGCAGCTTAGAATCATAGAATCATAGAATCATAGAATGCTTAGGGTTGGAAGGGACCTCTAGAGGTCATCTAGTCCAACCCC
>NW_010585693.1:139694-171869 GCF_000705375.1 Tinamus guttatus
CTGGACTCTCTCTAGCAGCTCCACATCCCTCTTATACTGTGGAGCCCAGAACTGGACACAAGACTTAGGGATAGATTAAATCAAAACTTTTTCAGCTTGCTCTTTTATGCTTTTTTGTTGTTGTTTGTTTTTTATTTCTAGGCCATTTTAATTCACTTTTCACAGGCAGGCCCCACTCCCTGACATCTTGGCTTAATACAGTTTAGGAGGGAAACCGACAGGTTAGGGACTACTTAGAGAAACTGCATATAGTCCAAGTTGTGAGGCTAGGTGAGACCCATGCAAACATGCTGATAGAGCTGGCTGATGGAGTTGCTGGACCACTATTATTTATGAAAGATCATGACACAGGGGTTTATCCCTGATGGTTGGAGAAAGACTTAAACCCATTTAAAAGAGACAAAAAGAATTGATTGCTTTGAAAGTCTGTCAGCTCACCGCAGTCCAGGGAAACATCATAGAGCACGTCTTGGAAAACACATGAGTTACAGTAAATTATTCAATAAGAGACAACTCTGATTTACTAAGAACAAATAATTCTTGACCCACCTTATTGCCTCCCATGATAAAATTAGGAGCTGTATGGGCAAGAAAGGAGCAGTGACTATAGTTGGATATAAACACCTTGCCTTTGATGAGACTTTCAACATCCTAGACTTTTGTCTCCCTAGGCAGTCTCATTTGGAAGCTGTGTGTGTTGTATGAGCGGGCAGTGAGATAGGTGGAAAACTGCCTGGACAGACAGACTCAAAGAACAATAATATTATTTAGTTTAGTAAGTTCACATTAAGATGAAGGGACAAAATTCAACATTTCTGCCTATCTTGTCTGGAGAGTCCTTTTGAAATTGGTTTGACACTGGAAGTGTATGTTAAACAGGAGAGAAGACACCCTCCGCACCATCACTGGTCCTCACTGTCTATATCCTGCTCACATTAGTGATAAATCCTTCAGAGTAAATATGGCTGGTTCTTTGTCCTCAGAATATGCCTGACCAGTCAGGGAAAATAATTCTTTTCTCATACCTAGAGGTGATCAGCTTAAATATGAACTTTGACTTTAGTTATTTGACTGAAGAAATAAAGCAAAGTTGGAAACACACTGATTCAAGACAGACAATATTCATCTTCCCTTTCTCTCAGAAACAAATGCTTACACAGGGAGACTCCTGGAACAAGAGAGACTTCTGCAACCATCCTATACTTTCTCAAAGTAAAGCAGGAAGGATGAATTCAACTTTGTCATCTATATATTATGCTAATTTTAATTTGAGCCTCATAATGATTCAAACCTGTGACCTCTTTTGTAAGCAACATCAACATATAAGTATTGTTCCGCTGGGAAACTGAATGTTATTGCAAGGTTGAACTTCAGTTGTATACTATAGTAAATTAATTTTCTTATGCCTTTGTTGGCAAGACTTGAAAGCCCTCCAACCGTTAGATATCTTTTCTACATTCCTACACGGAAGTTTCAAACCACTCTCTATTCTTGGGCTGATTTCTAAGTGCTTACCAGGAACCAGAGATATGATATGTTATCAAAGTATTCACTTCTCATGAAGCGTCAGACTTGGCTAGAAGTGACCAAATTAACCCTATTCCAACTGTATGTATGTAATTAATTTGAATTAAGGATGGATAAATGATGTTTTCCAGGAATAACCACTGAGCATGGTGCCCTGAACACTGTCCCAGCTCTACCACAAGAATCTTGGTAAGAGAAAACAGCAATTAAACTTAAGAGAAATCAATGGGAAGCCTGTGGTTTTGGTAAGCACTGACTTAGGTCCTAATCATCAAATTATCTGTTAATCAACTCAAGACTGTATTGCTTGAAAATAATTTTTTTTTCCCAGGGTTACTTAAATTCTTATTACTTGGATTTGATTTCATTTATGTTATACAGAATTTGTAATAAGCTATTATCTGCAAATGAAAGTGCTGAACTATTTTAAATTATTTTCATCCAAAATAGGTAGTAAAGCAGGAATACTACAGTGAAACACTCTGCTGTTTCCCTTGTAGGCCTTGTAGGTGAAGAACAACTTTTTAATGCAGTGGAACCAGCACAGTTTTAATGAACAGCTGATCTTGTCAAGAATCAAGAGAGACTTGCAAAGAACTGGCACAGCTCTCCCATGCTGCCCTTTAATGGCAAGATTACTGCACTGTTTGTGAAAGTACGTGGTAGTTGAGCAAGAGTCAGCCCCAGAGCTCGCCGAATCCATCAGGGCAGATCTGTGGGACACAGTGGTGGAAAATGCTCTGCAAACACGAGCACTGCCACCACTGAGCTCAGAGCTGCACTGCTGCAGCGCAGTTGCCACGCTGGGAACGGTTTGTAACACACGGCCTGTGAGATGGAGAACACAGAAATTGGGTAATTACTGGTTTGTAGAGCTGAGCTGCTACAGCTTCGGTGAAGACAATAAGAGAAGATTTAATAGGCCTTGCTGCTTTGTGGGAACGTTAGACAACCACACAGAACTGAATGGGAATTAGGAAAGAATTTCCCACGCATTTTATGGAACAAGTTACATATTGCACGTACATTCGCACGCTGTGATGATTTATCAACTGGTTGGGAGAACTGAGTTCATTTCACATTCTGGAAGGTGATACTGATGGCATTTTTGGGGTAGAATTGGCTAATAACACTGTCAGACCACAAGACAGCAGGGAATGTAGAAACAGGCCTTTTTTTTTTTTTTTTCCAGTAAATCTTGAAGAATTATCTACCAGTGGAGGGCAACAATACTATGTGGTTTTTGAAAGAAGATAAAAGTATAATTCATTCACACAGATTAATGATAAAAACCCAGTGACATGTAATAGTTACGAGAGAGATGGAATATTAAAAAGTCAAACTAGAAAAAATACAAGCAAATAATTTTTTAAATTCTTCAGTTCATTTTGTATCAATTAGTTTTTCACTTAAATTTCCTCCTCAATTCTTCATTTGTGCTTTCCTAAGTACAAATACTTAGCAGTGATGCACACTACTAAGTGCCGTGACGCATCTCTTCATGTCCTAGAAGTATACTTTTACTTTGCATTTTCCACATTTCAAAATTGTATTTGTTGTCTAATACCAGTTTTTTCTTCATTTTCAAAGAATGGTTGAGGTTGGAAGGGACCTCTAGAGATCATCTAGTCCAACCCCCTGCTCCAGCAGGGACACCCAGAGCACGTGGCACAGGGTGGCATCCAGGCAGGTTTGGAAGATCTCCAGAGAAGGAGACTCCACAGCCTCTCTGGGCAGCCTGTGCCAGGGCTCATAGCAAAGAAGTTCCTCCTCACATGGAGATTAAACTTCCTATATTTCAACTTACACCTTTTACCCCTCGTCCTGTCACCGTCCACCATGAAGAAGAAAGAGCCTGGCCCCATCCTCCTTAAAATCACTTGAACCGGTTAATCAAATCTCCTCTCAGCCTTCTCTTCTCCAGACTAAACAGGCCCAGCTCGCTTAGTCTTTCCTCATAAGGTAGATGCTCCAGTTCCTTAACCATCTCGTGGCTCATTTGTAGAGACTGTTAAGACCCACCAATTTCAGATGGGAATTACCTGTCAGCATCTGTATATTTCACCTAACATGGTCCAAAGTAGCATCTTCATTCCTGTGTTTTCTTTTCCTGCTTCTGATCTTTACCCTGACATTGATTTCTGACCCTACTGGTCTGTTTGTTTCTTTCTCCCAGCAGACCTTCTCTCACTGGATGACAAAGATGCTCATATATATCTTCTTCAGGGGCCTTTCTATACCTTTCCCTTGTGGTACACTGGGGATTTTCAACCCAAATTTGCCAAGCAGATCCTGTCATTCAAATTTCTCTGAACTGATCTTTCTCCCTGAAGACTTATAAATGGAAACTTCCCTCCCCCTCTCAAATGCTGTCCCTAACCCATTGCAATGAGGAGTAAGACAATGAGAAAATGCTTTACTCATTAACCATTCTGTAACTTTTTCTGTCTGTCTCCTACTGTGCCCTGCTTTACCTTGGTCATCAGACCTAAATCTTCCCTGCAATAGGTCTGCTACTGAAATTAAACAGCATACTTGCACCATCTAAAAAAAAATATATAGTAATAGTAATGATATTGATACATTGCTAGAACAGTATTTTTAAGCTCTTTTTCATGAGACATACTTCTGCTCCACAAACCTATTTTTAAGTGGTGACAACATTATTTGTATTACTGGAGCAATCAAGAACCACAGATTTGGAGAACGACCTCATTGTGCAAGATCCTGCAAAAACAATCCAAAAAAAAATCACCATAGACCAAAAAAAAAAATGCAACCAGTACAAAGCAAAAATCCCAAAACTGATGTGGGAATACAAGGAAAATGATAGTGTGCCTTGAGATTGGCAGGAGTCTGAGAAACCTGGGATCTGAACTGATATCAGACATCTAGCAGACATCCCAGGAAAGACATTAAGGCAGCATTGGGAAGAATCAATGAGATAGCTCAACAGATGTATATGAGGAGGATCATGACAAAAAAAATAGCATGAAACTATCGAACTCCTGTATTCCAGGTTTACCTGATATTGTGAATGTCACCCTATGAACATTCCTCTGAAGCACTTTGATCCTGAACATATGCAGAATCAACAAGAAAAGGCAAACACCCACACAAAAGAGAACTTTGTCCTTTTCAAAGGTAAGTTCCTTTCCTTTTTTGATATTACACTTTTTCACTGAGCAATGACTAGATAATTTTCTTTATGAACTGCTGCATCTTTTCCCATGGAGAAAAACATGAAAATACGAAAGGAAAAGCAAAAAGTGTCATCTTTTCCTTTCCTCCCCCACCTCCAGTTTCCTCTCAAGAGGATCAGTCAGTTCTGAAGATTCCCGAATGTTCTGCCCCTGCAGCACACAGCTTTTCCCAAGGCCAGTACGTTCCTATGGCTCCTTTGTCTTCTGTCTCTTTTGTTTCTAAAATGGTTATGAGAAACACTGAAAATTCTGGAGCTGTTGAAAAACGTGGCAGAAGTTTTGAAATATATTTATGCATTTTATGTGCTGGGAATCTATAGTCAAATGTTTCTCTAGCTCGTAGGAAATTAGAGCTGCCCCAGAAATCTACAACAGGGACCAGAAAAAATGTTTATTAAATAGATTTTATTATACTCTGAACGGTGTTTCATTCCTTAAATTAGTATTTTCTAACAACTACTCTGTACCAGTCAGGGACCACAGACCTGAAGCGTGCTTTTGTGCACGTTTACATGCTATATTTGCTACAAGATTAGGGTCTAAAATGCCATTTATTCCCTTATGGCAATCTTGCACAGTCCTGCTTCACAGCAGTCTCGCATACTCATTGCAACTACGTCACCAAAGATATACTAATAGTCAAATGAGACTTAACATTACTTGACAATTTTATCATTGAGACTGAACAGACGTCACCAAAGTATATACTAATAGTATATACTAATAGTGAAATGAGACTTAACATTATTTGACAATTTTATCATTGAGACTGAACAAAAAAATTCTTTGAAACTAGAATTGTGCAATTATTTACATGGTATCCACCACTGAAAATATAGAATATTGAAGGTTTAAAAGGTATTCTAACAAAAAGGAATCTTCTTCATATGCTGCGAGTAACTCTGCCTATACCATTTGCAAGGGATTAAGGAAGTCTAGAATTAGGAAACACACGTGTCACTCGAGCAGGAGAGTGCAAAGCGCATGCTTACAGCCCGTCACTCGTGAAACGCGCGCTTGGAATTCGCGTATTCCAACTTTCACTGCTACCAGTAGCCTGCAAAACAGCCACGGGAGATCTGAGGAGCCTCACGTTCCGCAGCGCTCCGCAGCAAAGCCACCGATGACCCCGCGAGATTAGGGGGCAGCGAACTGCAGCCCGAGGCAACTGCTCTATGAACTTTGGCACATTCTGAGTAGGCTCCTGCTGTTGTGTTGCCTTTGGCCCTTATCTTGCCGTTTAGCAAGGATTGTGAAATTCCAAATAAAGTTACAAGACAGATCAGCTCTGTTTCAGTGACTCAAGGTCTCACTCTTCAAATATTCTCAGTCTTCAAAATTCCTTTGGCAAATAATCTCATCTATCAGCTAAGCATTTCCAATAGGTGTGTTAACGGGCCCATTAAAAAAACAAACAGAAAATATTTCTATAAATACTGTATGAGGCAGGCATTCGTTTTCAGAGATTTTCAATGGCAGTAGTTTGCTTTGAAAAGCCATCTGTAATCTAACAGGCAACGTACATACAAACTCCAGCCAAGTGGGCCCATAACTGAAACAACTATGCTTTGAATCTATTACTCCATGTTTCAGGTGGATTAAACAAAGAAGTAATTCCAAAAAGCACAAAAATCCTTTTGTTTTTTTTGGAACAGAGAGAGCATAGCGGAGAAAAAGAGGAGCCACCCACTTCTAAAGGTACTTAAGAGATCTAACCTCACCGACTCCCAAATGCCCACGTTGCTTACAAACTGCGACTTCAGATACAAAGTCACTTAGAAAATTTTGCTTTCGCGACAGAACTCTGGCATTTGGCAGAAGCCACAAGTTTTTCTTGCTCAAAAGTACATGGCAGAGAACATATAACTCTCTGGACCTCTTCTTGGCAATTTTTTGTTCAGAACATGTGGCCCCAGTGCTGTAATTCAATGATTACATACAGAAAGACCTTTAGGAATATAGGTGGGCATAGGAGTAAATAAAAATGAATTAAAAAAAATCTGCAGAAGTGCTTGTAAAGTGAAATATTAAACTGGTTTGAGTTTCTTGGAAAGAAGCAACTGACTTCAAAATGAGAAAAGCCTCCCATATTCAAATATTTGACACGAGACCCATAGCACTTCTCAGTGTACTTTGAGATGTAAACGTAACCGGACACGGCCAAGCAGTCCTTGTGCTTCTCCTCTGATCTTTACCTGTAAGATTCCTAATTGTAACGTATTTCAGAATCCGCTCTCCGCTCCCTGCCTCCCTACCCCCTTTTCTGAGTTGTCAGGACAAAGTAAAATATTACAGGAAGAATTTGTTTTTTCTTTCTTCCTACTTTCATAGCTGAGACAGCTAATGGAGAACATTTTGATATAGGAACAGAATTCGGGTTAAGGTTTTCCATATCAACACTAAATACATAGGCAAGCATTCCAGATATTTTCCTAAGTGATGCAGAAGCATAAAGCTCAGTGAGAAGTCTGTTCAGCCACAGAGGTAACACAAGTAGATACACTATCAGAGTTCCCCTTCCTAGAAATCAGCTTAGTGCTTGAGGTCACGTAAGATGCAGTCTGCAACATTCACTGGTAGGTAGATCCTCTGTATTTGCTCAGCTCAGCAGCTGCCCACAGTTGCCTTTAAACATCTAAATGCTTTTTAAAAATCTGTCCTTTAAGGAATTTTCAGAAAGCGTAGATGAAAGGCTCAATTAAGAAAAAAATCTGAACAATTACACATTCTCCTGAAATGCAGGAGGACTGCTGGGTACTCAGAATTTCTGATTTTTTTAAAATTGCTTCTTAAATGTTTATTTTTCCACACATATTTTCTAAGATTTCTGCTCTGTTTTTCCCTTCTTCCATAATTCCGTGAAACTAGCCACAGGATTTTCTAAACAATGTGAGAAACCCATTAAAGATATTTTTTTCCCCTCCTGAGAATACAGAGGTCTCAAAACACTCTGAAATCCCTAAGCATGTCGAAACATCACTCAATGTTGGCAACTGCAAAACTGGATCTTACTTGAACCTCTTTTGTACTGGCAAAGCAACAATAGAAGAGTCAGAAAGAAAAACTGCATGTGACTGCGGAGCAAAGCTCTGCAGTGAGCCAACATGGCTCAGTTTTAGGAGTTTGGAAACGGGATATGAAATTGGCTGTACTCCTCCTTGCCACATTTTTGCTTACCCATTTTATGCCTGTTTTCCCACTAACTTGGTAAGGAACTGCTAGACTTTTTGATCAATCAGTATCTCAATCATGGAAGTTCGTGCAAAGAAACTTACTGTTGCTGGTGAGCTGAAATATCTATGCTTAGTTTTACATGTTCTAGATAAACCTCTCTGCCATTTGCATTAAGTACTGAATTTTACATATCATTCTCTTATGTTAAAGTATCTTCAGACTTCTAAGGAAGCGTATCTTGGCCAATCATTTGGAGTGCTTTGAAATTCCTCACATTTTAGGGAAACAACAGTATATTTAACTTCTACCTTTTCTCACATCTACTTATCGTGACTTGTAATGTGCCTGGAACTATACTCTTGCAATACAGATTATGTTGGCCTCGGCACTGCAGTTTGCTAAAGATAGCGCTACTATTTAACACGATCTCGGATTGCTAAGAAATTAATTCTGTATTCTAATGTTTTCACTCCTCCGAGATCGAATCCAAGTGTGTTTTAACACTTTCATCTTCAGTATCAACCAGTCCAAATTCCCTAACAGCTGCATCTCATGCCAGCTTTTTTTCCCCCGTAACAAACTACTATGGAACAATAAACCATCTAACCCAGCGCTGTTCACACAGAGCCAGTGTTTTGGCAGCAGAGTGTGAACCCAAAACTTCAGAACGACTTTGGAAGACTGAAGGATCCCCCTGCTATCCTTTTTAAGCAAAACCCTATTTGCCTTCTGTATTGCAGTACATTAACTGTAATCTCTACATAGCACATTCAATATTATTTAATTTACAACAATATTTTACTATTTAATGAGCGTGAGGGACAGAATACAGAGAATGCCTCACGTACCAATATAGGTTACTTTGTTTTTTTTTCTCTTTTAAAATAGGGATATTACAAAAATACCATAAAGACAGTTTGGTAAAATAAGGTAAACAGAATATTTCAGCACTCAAGCCCTATTTTGGTAGGGGGAGAGGGGAAGGGGACAAACGCACTAAAAACTTTGCTGATTTCTGTATTAGAACATGGAAAGATTCAAAGTATGAGAGTTAATCTGAAGAAAATAAAATGTGGCAGCACACTGGAAGGCAGAGTTTCTATTTATAGAAAGCCCAACCAACTAGAAGTCCATGCCTTCCAATTAACAATTTACACCACCTTCATTGTATAGAGCAGTACAGAAAGTTGAAGGCTGTTTTATTTCTATACTTCCAGACGTGTGTCATTTCCAACCCCATATTTAATAGTGTGTAAATGCCTGAAGGAGAGAGATCAGAATGTGTGGCATGTCTCGCTGAGAGGAATTTTGTGCATTAAAAAAAAACCCCAAACCAAACTCTTTCAACAGAGACGCTAACCAATTCCCTTGCCTCCACGCTGGCTTCGAGGACTGAAAAAAAAAAAAGAGAGAAAAGAAAAAGAAGGACAAAGTTAAAAAAGTATAAAAAGGTAAAAAAGAACCAGAGAGCAAGAGACAGAGAGTGCGACAGAGCCAGAGAGCAAGCGAATGCCTTCGAGAGAGGCGTATGTAAAGGGCAGGAAGAAATGGTTTTCCATGATGTCACTCACAGCACGTCTATGTCTGGAAAAGTGCTTGAAAAGGCAGACATGGATTTCTTCCATTCCAGTAATGTAAACTATTCCTGCCACGTTTTCAAACTGTTTCCAAGAGCAAAGAACAGCATTTGTTAAGCATGAGAGAAGATAATCTAGAGCAATCTAGATATTCTCTGTGAACAAACCGATTTGACTGATCTGACAGTTTAGGTCCTATCATTTGCTATTTACCTTTAAAAAAAAAAAGCAGAACAAACAAGCAAAACAAAAATCAAATCCCCACTCCCCCCCCCCCCAAATTCCTTACATTTTTTCTTTTTTTTTTTTTTAATCACTACCTTTTTACTTCCTCCCCCGCCCCACCTCTCCTCATACCTCTTGGCCCCTCCAAGAAGCTTAAACAAAGGGTTTTTCCTCCTCCTCCATGTGCAGGCTTCCACTTCTGTGCTGTCTATTGATAGAGAGACTGCGCTGTTGTCACTGCTGTTTATTCTCTTCCTTTCCAACTCAAATGCTGTGTCTTTGTCCCCTCGTTTTGCGCTCCCTTACTTGCCTTGGACTTAAGCCTGAAATTCTTTCTTAGGTAAAACTCACAGGAAATTCTCATCAAAAGGCATATCTATCTATTACCTTGTTTCTTGCCCCTTTAATATTGCTTCTCTTTCTTGGGGTTTTGCATACTCTCTGCTCAGCTCAAGGCACATTATTTTAAGCATCGCAAATTCAGAAAATTTCACTTAGCTGATAGTACACTTAAAATAACTACAGCTACAAGTGGAGACATGAATTCATGCAGACTGAATTCAGTACTAACAAGACTTACAGTATAAACTACACTTATTAGTGACACAGTCTTTCCCCAAAGGCACTAATCTTCAGATGATGGCCTGTAAAATATCTAACACCTATCTTTGCTATGAGTGCTTATGTCTCTTCCACTTGTCCAAACCACAGGCAGACTTCTATCCAGCTGCATATAAGAAAAAGAAGTAATTTGAAAGGTTTGATAGGAAGGTAGAAAAGTCAAAATAACATATAAATAAAAAGACAACTATTTTAAAGATTCAAGAACATAGGTATGCTGAAGTAAGGCATCAAAAAAACATGTTGTATCTAACTGTTCTGGCATTCCCCACTCAGCCAAAGAGCATTTAAACATCATAGCACCCCAACATGGGTCCAAGTCCCATGGAGTTCAGAACTGGTTATGAATATCAGAACTTTTTTTTCAAAAGCAGCTTTGCAGCTGGTAACGCTGCTTGGTAACAAATAGAGCTTTGGAGACCAGCACTGCAAAATGCTGCAAGAAACGGGTCTCCTGCTGGTTCCTGAGCAGCTCAAACACGACTGCGATCCCGTGACTGCATCTTGTCCACTCTGCGCCACAGGGCTAGCAGGGGAAAGCTGGGTAATCTGAAGCCTCTCCTTGTAGAAATGTTGCACAAAAGAGGAAAAAGGGGGCTTGTTTGGGACAGCCTCATCCCTAAACCAGCATTATGTTACAAATGAACCGCTAAGACATCGCTCTCTTCTCCGTTTTCAAACCCCTCTGAGGTCTCTCTTCTCTTGAGCTGCTGGGGGATAAGGCCCTCCGCAGCCCCCAGGATGGTTTTCAGTTTGTGCTCTTTGGTTGAGCTACTGCTGTTCCATGACACTAATCCTTAGTGAAATGTAAAAAGCACCCACAGAGTCCGATAGAAACAATAGATTCCTTCACAGAGCTGTCCAAAATCAAAACTGGAATTGCCTTCGGCAAATTTCAAATAGAGCAACAATTCATCATCCAACAACAGTTTATCCTAGTTGAAACTCTTGTGCAACACAGTTGCACTGAATAAAGTTACAGCATTTTGTCCCCTTCTGGTCTCTTGGTGGCATAAAGTTCAAGTCCCTTCACAGCTTTGAAACTCCTTAGCCCCAGTTCTCAGAAAATTTGCAACCTAGCTTTCTGCAGCAAGTTTCCAAGTAGCTGTCTCTCAATCTTTCCACTTCTTCATTTTTGGAAACTTTTTTCCTGTGTTCTGAAGATTGAGAAATCTCCTGTTGGATCGGAATATTCCTGTTGGAATATTATTGAGCACGATGGAAACACAAACATATGAATATTTCAATTTTCAGTCTATTTATTATCAGACATGAAACACAAAGAAGGCAGGTAGCACTTGGGCAAATTTTATCAGAATACAGCTCTATGCAAATAAATAGCTTCCATCTAAGAGACAAGCTCAGGTGTCTAAGATTAAGGGCATAATTTAGAATTGTATTGTATTCTATATTATTGATGTATTGAATCAGTCTAAACTTGTGCGCTCTCCTTGCCCAAGACCCGCTGTAATGAGAGGATGTGTATAAAGACACAGCAATCCCAGTGGGAGCTATAGGGCATGTGTATACTGCAAACTCTGGGAGTTCAATCCCTGTGCACCTCAGCTGTACCCTCACTGTCCCTGGTAGTGATCTTTCTGCCAGTATTGGTGCATACCAAAACCAGTGCAGCCCTATTCAGATGTGTATACCACTTCATTAAAGCAATTTAAATGAACATTTATCAAAAGTTTTGCAAAAGAGACAAGCACCTTAATACATTGAATAAAATTGCATTTCTATGCCTAGTGATCCTTTATTTTTTCTTCAGGGAAAACAAATACTTTGCAGTGTAACATTAAAAACATTAAGAATGAGTTCACATCTTTTTTCAGCAGTTTTCCACTCACGGGCTTCTGACAGACATCAATATAAAGATTTGTCTGTTTTGCTCATGCATGCAGTAACAATTCTGAGCTGGATTATGCAGCTCTCTGCTGCAATCTGCAACGCAGAGATGCAAAAGATGGATTACAGGCTGACAGAAAAAAATTATCAAGTATTTTTTTCTTTAAATACAATTATATAAATGTCATGTCTGCTTAACTTTTCCAGCACTGAAAAAGAGTTAAAATTTTATCTTGATATACAGTTAAACATATTTAAGTACCTTCAAAAAAAATAGAAAGAGGAAACTTAGGATTCCACTCAGCCCACACAAAACAGCAAGAAGAGAGACCTGCACTAAACTTATCTGGCAATAAAAAAGGGGAATATTGCTACTAAACCTAAGTTTGCTTTTTGTCTTTTACAGGCTTATATCTAATGAATAACACTGAATCTCTGCCCTCAATGCTGTCAGTTTGTAAACACAGCCTATGGCTGATAAAACAGAATATTGAACGTAGTGCCAATGGAAGACCACTTAAAATTCACTATCTGTTGTAAAAGTTTTGCGCCCGCCAAAATTTCTTCAAAAATCTTCAAAAATTCACAAATGAAAGTTTCCTCCACTACTGTAAAGGCAATTCTATTTAGGACCAATTGGATTTTTTTTTCAGTAACATTTAAAAAAGTTTCCTCACCTCGCTAAGACTTTCATTAAAATTTAATTCCAATAGAAAAATTTCAGTCTTCAGTACCTCATATCTTAGAAGTATTTAGAATACATCCACAGAAGATGGAAACTTTCTGAAACGCGACACAGTCCATATATTTGATTACTAAACGTTGCAGTCAGCACAACTGACTGGATGTTGATGCCCCCTTTCAGTCCCCTCGTTTACAAGAGTTAAGCAGCAGATGGCAGCATACAGTGAATAAACGCACTCCACATTTTACTATATATAGTACAATTAGCAATGATACTAGAGAAGTCCTAACTTTTCCTTCCATTTACACAAACAGTTTTTGTACATACCAGACAGTTAGAAAACAACATTACCACGCCAGCAACACTCCAGAAAGGAGGAAGACATGAAAAAGACTGTGTACATAAGCACAGCCGCTATAAATGGTTTGCAAGCAGACAAAAATGCATCTCCATTCTTGTCGATGTAAAAAAGCACATGTACCTTACATAACCCTTCACGTCTTGGAAAGCACTGAGGGCTCTTTATGCTTAGCACCGTACAAGCGAGGATATTTATTTCGGTTCCCAAACTTGGAAACAAAGGTGCATAGCTTAACACCTGCATTTCCTACATCATACTGCAGCTATACAAAATGGCAAACATTTTATTGCTGTATGAATTTCTATACAATCTGGTCACCTAGTAATCATTACTGAGAGAGAGAGAGACTTTTCCTGACCGAGGATATCATAACTGGACTGAGGATTTTTGATTCCAATTCTAGTGGCCTGCTCTCATTGCAAAAAACACTCACCTCTAAAATTTGTGGAGCTTAATAGACTACATGGAAATAAAACACCTCTGCCATTTGACACTTGCTTCTTCTTTCATTAAACAACAATGACAAAAGCATTTAAGAATTCTAAGGAGTTAACATAGGAAGTTATCCTCAAATCAGAATACAGATTCTTTTGGGGACTACTTCAGAATGAAAAAAAACTTTGAGGGAGGTTCATTAAGGAAACACAGGGCTATCTTGCTGTTATCTGTTACGTGAGTGGCAAATATAACTTCTTGGAAGTTTAGGTGCTGGAAAGATGTTTTGTGGAACTAACAGTGTGTTAGAATCCAAATGAAAAAATGTTGGCATTAAAATTCACTTCCATAATTAGTTGTCTTGTCTTCTAAAACACTTTCTTTTTTCCCCACAGAGAAATGAAAAATAGAAAGCGACACCAGTGTAATCAACATCCTGAAGTCTTTCCTCATCTTTTAGTAATGAAAACTCTTAAGCTTGGTCAAATAATGTCTTAATTATTATTGCATAATAAGAATCTCTTCCCCTAATGCCTGCAAGAATGACTTCCCAGTTCGCCTGAAAGAGCAAGAACTCAGGAATGTCATAATATCAGCAAAATATAAAAAAAGAAAAAAAATGGGTATTTAAATAAATTGATGAAATTATGAAATTATTATCTCAGTGATCTTGTGCTTTGCATCAGAGTATGGATTATTTATCTCATTTTAAATAAAGGTATGATTCAGTGAGACTAAAATAGGATCACCTTTTCTGCAGTGTAACCATGGAAAACATACCTGCACAATTTCACTGAAATGCTCTGCATGTGTGTATGAAGGAACACCTCTCAGTTCCCTGAATTTAATAGATAACACAATGTAGTGGGATATATAAGCATTTTAAACAGTTACTGACCACCTTTATGAGTATTTGGTTCTGAAATAGGAAATTTTCTTGTACCTCTTTCATATACTTAATTTTTTTTGTTTAATTTCACAACTTTCAGCACAGTGCCTTAAAGCAGAAAGAATGTGAACTCAATTTTTGCTGTCTACAAATCACAGAATGACTTGGCTTTGTCTAAACAGTTAAAATTTTAAAATACGGTAATTATCAAAAATACACATGAAAGGCTACATTATTTTGATACACCTAGATGAATGGTTTGCAAAACTATCATCTAAATAATCCGACCTTCTCTTCTAACAAGATTTTAGAAAACAAATCCATGAGCTTATGCAGGACTCCACTGAAATTAGTGGCTGCACCTGAACCTATTCTAGTGCTTGGCCAGACTAGGTCATTTTGTACTTGCAGGAATAACTGGTGCCTAAAACCACTTGGAGAAATGAATGCATTCTAACTGAGTCGTTACAGTTAATCTGAAAAACAATCTTCTTGATACCAGCTATTCTAGTGATAATAGATTTTTAATTACAATTGTACATGTGATTAAGATAAGTTGAGCACTGATGAAGCAGAAAGGACAGGATGGCCAAGAAAAGCAGCAGAAAGTATTCACAGCCTTTTTTTTTGGCCCCCTCTTTTCCTCTGCTTGAGCAGAAAATACATAGATATTGCAAAGCAAGTTTTCAAGGACAAAAATTTGCCCACTACTTTACTTGCTCTTGTACTTTAGCCAAATTTTTCTATTTACAAAAATAAGCCAGCAATGATAATTGACTCAAGCTTTCCTTTCCCCAACTAGCTAACTTTTAACTGATCACTGGACAAGGCTATTGTAACTTAGCCTTTGTTATTAAAATTCATTCTAGAACTCTGTACCACATCTTGTTTTTATAACAATCAAGCCAAATTTAAAACTCAGTCGTTTCTGGGTTTTATTGTTGAACAATGTTCTTAGTGTCCAGATGTGTGGAGTTAGTTTGGAGAAAGCAATGACATATAGGATATTTACATTCCTTGCTATCCAAATCCAGACCAGACACTCCTATTTCTCAGTGTTTCTCATGACCACTGAGGCAAAAGCCTGTTGATTTCATATATTTTCAAACTGATTTCAACTCCCACGTGACTTATGCTTGCCAAGTGTGTAGTTAATATCCAAAAATCATTGTCTATTTTGGAGACTGGTGAATAAAAAACATAATATAGAATATGGGGTAATTATAGAAGCACGAACATGCTTTATTCCATAAACTTTAGTAATACAAAGATGCTAAAAAAATGTGTCTTATTATACGGTCCTATATAACATGGCAGGTGCACTCTCCAATGACCACACCATACTATTGTGCCTTGAGAATGAAATATTATCGTAACAGATTTTTAAATTTAGGATGAAGATTATTCAAATGCATATTTCTCATAGGCCCAAACCATCATTTAAATCTGCAGATTAAAGGTTTGCATGATGCACAACATAATGACAGAAAGGTATACACTGCTCTGAGGGGAACTGTGCTCTTTCTTATTATTTCTATATCTAGCAAGGGGTACTATGTGGGGGTACATATTTATATTCATAAATTAATGTATACATAAGTAATGTAGGCACATATGTTAGAACACTAACAAGAATCATCTGTCCATAAATGTAGTTTTTTATGAGATGTTAAAATAACTTCTGCATATACATATGCAGACATACACATTATATATAGGAAATTCAGTCATCTTTCCATAAAATAAAGTCTACTATTACTGTGCAAGAGAAACAACAATTGCCACTGAATTTTGAATACCACTGCTACTGGAAGTCTTCTTTAACATTTTATAAAATCTACTAACAAAAATGTAAAATATTATCTTTTTCCATGAACTGATAGATAAATCATTTCCACTAGGATTAACATGCCACATTCTACTTGGAGATATCCCAGCACACTATGGCCTTATTAGAAACTTTATTTTGTTGTAACTCCATGTAGGGCTTAACAATCTTGAAAGGACAGATGGTCTGTACAGTTTCCTATCTGTAAGATAAGGTGTTGTGAAGTTATGTAGCTGTACATGTTCTACAGCAGGGACTAGACTTGAACCCATATCAAAGTCTCTGCTTTATCATTAATTTCCCCACAAGTCTCCACATGAGGTCTTGTTTTGCTTGCATAGTGCACTTTTGATACAGTCAACAGCTTGCTATAGTTTGTTTAAAAATACCACATATCATTCCATAATATAACTAATTGCAGTCATACTCTTGTTTACATACTATTAATAAGCAAAACAAGTTGCCCTGGGAGAATAAGCATCTGGAATCGTTGAAGATCTCCAGTTGCACTGCATCAAAAAGGAAGGAAAATCTTTGAAACAACCACCTCTAAAACCTCCAGTTTGGTAACACTGTGTATTATAAGCCTATTCCTGCATCAGCTACTATGACAAAAAATAGCTACTAACAAATGTCTCCCTTAAAATAGAACTCCATATTTTCAGGGTATTCAAAGATGATCTCTCTAAGGATACCATCTGCATAGAAGCATCCCTGATATCTCTTCTGGCCAGTGTTTCAAGGAGACCCTTTCTAAACTTTCATGCTAACAGAGTTCAACACTAAACACAACCAGAAGGATAGAGGCACTTCTTTAGTATGGGTATGATTCCAGGCAAGCACCTAGTAGTATTCAGCTATGCAGACCAGATGAACACCAGAGCTAAAGACGCAGAGTACTTAGAACTGAAGATTATTTTCTCCTAGTATGTTCAAAGAAAACATACAATTTCAAATCAAATTTGATTTGAAATCAAACTGCAGGCAGGGCAGGGAGGCAGCTGAAGCCGAACAGCTCAAGGCACAGAGCACACAGCCCTCACTTTGTAGATCAGAAGAGGACACAGGCAACGCAATCTGAGAGGACAAAGCCAAAAGCAGTGGAACGTATCTGAGAGGGGCTGTTTTTTTTTCCCCCCTGATTTGGAGATCTACACTCTGTTGAACAAAAATGATAGACACTATGTACTTAACATACCTATGAAAAGAGTTAAAATACAGCCTTCATCTCAAAATAACTGCTAAAAAGATCTCATCCCAAATCTTGCTGCAGAGTGTGACAACCTGCAAAATCTTAGGAAAGAACTGAGTTCAGAGGAAATTTAATTTCATTTTTCAAAAGTGTTAAGGAAAGACAACATCAAAGAATATTTTTGAAAGGTAAATTAACATATGGTATCTAGCGCCAAATTAAGTGACCCACATTACTGCAAAGCCAGAGTCCCCCAAATATTAGCAGATAAATCTACATTTTAAAAGGATGTTTAATACCTTAAAGAGTGTCTTTGTTCTTCTCAGGAGCTGGCTAAATGGGATATCACCTTCTAGCACAACATACGTACTTATTTGAGAATTTGTGCTGCAGTGTATGCTATGACAGAGTGCAGAGCTCTCTATTTGCTATAGTTATGCATGATGATAGATTATGAGTGAATTTATTTTTGTACAAGCGAACAATCCTAAATGTAAATGTTTATTAGAACTTGTGTTACTGCCTCAATCGAAGACATTAGTTAACTTGCTATTGCAGTGCAGAAAAATGACAGTTTGCCTCTTTATTTTACTTTTCATAAACTTCTTATAAACATGTATCTTTATGCTAACCACACTTTATATTTTAATATTTTATTCCAGATTTTCTGCTGGTCCAATTACCAGCAGCAGCTAAATGGGTGAATTGACTGGAATGATAATAGCTGTAAGACATGTAAGCCCAGACAAAGCTTGGAAGAGCCTTGATTTCTCTAGTTTGTGACAGAGTGAAAAAAGTAACAGCAAGAGGGAACACAAAGTATGCCAAGAGTTTCTGGGATATCCAAGAATTTCTGCACGTGCTGACAGCTGAAGTGTTAAGGATTCCTCAGTAGGTAAACACTGGCACAAGAAAAGACTTAGAGATATTTATAGATAGATAGATGTAGCTATTTATCAATAAATACCGAAGGATGAGAGCTCCATTGCCTCCCATCTGCAGAGTAAATATTACATAGGCGGATTTCTTGTGAAAGTCAGTGATGCAAAATACAGGAACATGGATCAAATACGTAGTGAAGGAGAAGTAAGACCCCACTGACAGCTTGCAAGTATTTCACTGAAACGAAAGTAGTACATGGAAGACTTGCTTGAATACTGTAGAATAAGGATAATAAGGATGCCACCTTTCAGGTACACTGTCCACGGCTGGCAGCAGTGTTCAGAAAAGAATGCTTAGCACTTTTGCAAAAGCTGGGCAAAAGCGATCAAAAATGCTGAGCTCCATGTCATTTTTGAACTCTCCGACTTGACCTCCCCTACTACAAAAAGTCTGACTGCTGTAAGGTTTGTCTCTCGTCTTAAACAAGTGAAACTATTTGCCAAATTTGGCCTTAGAATGACTTTTGCCCTTCAGTGGGGCTAACCAGGACTTGGGAACTTCTTGCCATTCTATACGATGTGAGTGTACAGGCCATTAGGCAGTATCATTCATCTAAACAGATTTCAGTACTCAATTTCCTGCTATTTCACTGGTGGAGGAATGGTACTTACCACTGCAGGTAATCTTACCTTTAGAAGTAAAATCAAACGGGCCCGTTAAAGTTTATATTTTCATATGAAAACTTAACCCATTACAATCATCAGCTGATCATATTTTGTTTCTAAATGTCAAACTTGTAGTTTGCTTACGGATTCTTTGCCCTTCAAAAAGTATTCAAGACAAGAAGCTTTATTAGTCTGTTTTGCCAGCACCATGCACACATTTACAACCCGCTACAGTGAATAGTTGAAAATATCTTTATTTCAATTCCAGAGTGGTATCGTAATTGCTGTTAAGGGAAAAAAAAAAATCTTTGTACTCACCCCAGCCTTTGGTTTAGCTCCAGCGCTGGCAACTGAACAGGAAGATCCTAGGTCAGGAGCATGAACATTAGGAGACAAGCTTGTTTGCGAGTGATTTACTGAAGTGACATCCACTCCACTTTCAGAACCAGATTCAACATCCTGTAAAAAAAAAAGAGTCTCTTTAGTACATATGAGTACAAAATAAAAAGTGAGTTCTTCTAAATAACAAAAGTATTTATACAGACTCAGACATATATGCCTAATTCTCTGTATAACAGAGAGAAGGATTCTTTTCTGTTCCCTACCCATTCTCCTGCTGTCTTTCTTTTCAGTGTGGTGGTTTGCATTAGCTGCTGTTCTGAAATTATAAATCATCACTAACATCAAAGCTGTAATTGTCCTAAATGGTAGAATGCAAGGTAAGAAAAATCAGTTAAGGGCTGCAGCAGTCCAGCAGTCTGACACTTTTCTGTGAAGGTCAGTATTTCCTGTGCGCTCCCACCTTCTGTCTCCGGCAGCATTGTAAGCGCACGAACATCTGCAAACTGTTAGGAAGCTGAAATGACATCACCATTCAGCAGTTCGTACCATCCAGAGGTACAACCCTTCAGGTTTTAGAATCAGCAAAGACTTACCACCAAACGTTGTTTTTGGTTAAAGTGCCCCGCTTTTTATGGGCAGGTTACATTCCTCTTTTTGAAAGTAGAAAGAAGAAGAGAAATAATAGGATGATTTATTTTTGAGGAAGTAAATACAGGTTTTTAAAAATACAGTGCATGCTTGATCTACTCTTTATGATGAGAATGGGAGACTACACCACCGGCACATAAATTGTGACAAATATCTGGCAAAGAACCAGTTAGATTAAAATATAATTGTATCCTTTAAAAATAAGGCTATCATATATTCTTCAGGTGGCCAAAACTACTGTAACTTTAATACTGCTTTTCTCACTTACAGGCTTGACTATGCAGTAGTAATGCAGTCCGGCTTTAATAGGAAAAACACCACCAACATTTTGGTGTGGTATTTCTCAGGTTTCTTAAATTGAAGTACAGCTGCAATATATTTGAATAAAATTAATAGGAAGCCTGTATGAAAGCACCTTGGCTCAGACCTTTCATGTTCTTCGCAGCTTTATATGTAAACATACAAAAAAATCATATTTCTCAACTGCATAGTCTTCCTTTTCACTGCTCTCAGTGAAGGAGTCTCTGAGCGAAATAAATGCATAGGATACTCCCACAGCTTTATTTCACATGACAGAATATTTCTTAAATATGTCTCTGAAAAAACGAGCAAACCAACCAACCTGAACTCTACCTTTAGCAGAAAAACAAGATCTGTAACTCATACTTGCAATCATAACTATTTAATGACACATACATATGTGCCCCGAGCCTGGTGTGATCCTGACTCCATGCTGATTCTGCATTTACAGTAAGTGGTAATAAGAAAGCCAGACATTTTCTGAATGTTGTTCATCTCTCTCTCTTTTACTGCAGAACCTTTGACGCTCTCGTCTATGAAAGGATGCCAAAAGTACCTAACGGATACCACCACTTAGTTCCTTCAAAACATATATGTTTTATAATATGTGTATATATATAGAAAATCAAGAAGAAATACACAACAAGTTCTTTACGAAAATAACTTTTGGTCTGAAATTGAACATTGAAAACACAATGAATGAAAGAAAGAAGCTGAAGAAGGTTTTGCTTAGAAGAGGGATTAAATAACCTTGCTCACAGGTATATGCCTCCGTTTGTAGGTTGGGGTGCTGGATGGGGAAGAGCCGGTGCTGAGAGCATTTTCAATATCCTGATCGAGCTGGTCCAGTTTCATAATTAACAGCACCATGGAATCTAGGCGTGATCGATCCCGATCTTCTCTCATCTCCTGAGGAACAGAACACACAATTGCTAAATCTGAAAGGGCATTCCTTGGAAAGAATAAAAAACCTCTCTATTTCTTAACTAGGCATCAAAGTACATTGAATAATAGCCAGATTTTTTTTTTTTTGTGAAGGGTAGGCTCTCTTACATCATCAATAGAAAATGACTTACTGCCAGGAATGCATTCTATGTAAATATTTAATATACCTCCATTAAAATAGCTAACTTAATTAGCAATATAGATCTAACTGGAAGAGAGATGGGTAAGGAGTCATCCCAGTCTTAAAAACCTACTTTACACAGCCTATTTCGTTTATCCCATTTGTAGCAAGTGGAAACAGATGAATTCCTGAAAATGGCAACTTAAAGCAAGACTTTAAGTTACATGAACTAAATAATATTTCTGAAGAGCTGCCCCCTCTCTTTTCCCTTTATGTAGAGTATAGTCAACACTTAAGCTAACCAACCAGTCTGTCTCAAAGTTCAGGAGTATGAAATTGCCCATCAGCTCTTTTATGGATTTCCACAATAGGAAATTGAAAAATAAGGAAATTCCATTAATTCATTTCAAATAATGTTTTTATAAATCCTTTTGAGAAATAGAAACAAAAATGTTATAACTGTACCATTGTGCCCAAGAAGCAGGGAGTATAAAAGCCCAAACCAGACATTTTTTATGGGCAATAACCTGCTTTGCAAGCTATACATAAATTTCTCTATTTAGTTAGGATTCGGTCTGTTAAAAACTGCTCTGCAGATCTTGCAAAACATGAATGAAATGATGTCCACTAGAATTAAAGAAACTATATAGATAAGATGGTCATATAAAACATGGTCTACATTTTCTCAGATGCTGAAGACAGAGTTGATTGAAGATTAATAAGCTAAGCTTTACAAAAAGGGGGAACACAGACCTATTATCCTACAGCAGTTATGAAAAATGTTATACAGACAAACACAAGGCAACTATTTGTGCATTTCACTTCTCATTAGCACATGATGTTTTGGACTGACTTGGTGAAAGGCCACAAAGCTGTGGTACCTCCTGGTGAACCTGAACTGAGGTAGGAATAAACTTGATATGAAACTAGCTGAAAACAACACAGAAATCAGCAGTGTGGGCTGTTACACATTCTTTCAAACTGAAAACCCGGCACCCCAAACAATTCACTGAAACTCCGTCCGATTTCATTTTAACTGATACTAAATTGTCGTCTCAAGTTTGCAAAATTTGGAGCTGTTATTTCATCTAACTGGCTGGGAGGCAGAAGTCTGAAGCTACAAATGGGTGGTCACAAAGACGACATGACCTTCTCACATCATGTAAGCTGGCGTGTACGCCACGCTGCAGCGTATGGTAAGGGAGGACAGTCGTGCAGCTACTAGAACTACGTTCCCACAAGGGCTTCCAGCATGATTTAAGTATGTTTCTATTAGCTTCACTTGGAAATACAGCACTGAAAAGCCTAATCAACATAAAATTTATGTTTTATTTAAAGAAAAAACACAAGTGAGTTGACCAGCACAAAAGGAGTAGTGGTGATTGGATAGACATTCAAATTTCTCTCTTTTTTTTTATTTTAAGTGCAGACTGGAGAGAGAGTAGGTGTATTACAAGAAGAGAGAGAGAAAAAAAGAAGCTACTTGGCTAAATCTGGAGTTTACCCAGAGTAAACTCTGACTTTTTCTGCCAAATAACTGTAAGACCGCTTAGTGCTTAGTAGAAGATTGAGAATGTCAGAGAAGACTCTGTCAAAGTGAGGAGGTGGCAAAATATTGCCAATATTCCAGAAAACATTAATACTATCAGCATGCTATTTGGCTACATTATTCACTACTGCTGTCAAGAGCAGCCACAACCGCACATCATTACCACTGGCCTTGTCATGAGAAGCTCTAACATTTTGATCACAGATCTTATTTGTACCATTTACTGAACACCACAATAATCACATTCTGTCTGGTCAAATCCCTATGATATTGTATACATAAAAGCCTAAAAACTATACTGGGAACAATTAACATATACAAATAATAATAATAAAAAAGCTAATCTTGTGTTAGAAATTTAATAAGACACACTAAATAAATATTATCTTAGGATTAATTTATGTTTAGAGTTTTAGCCTTTATACTATCTAATAAATTTCCAAGATTTTTGTAGCCTGTTTGTCTTTTCTGTATCTTCCTTGTGTGCATATTCTGAGATCTTGTTACCAATTTGTGATATGATCTAAGCCAGTAAGATATTAACAATTCATTTGTTTTCTTTTGAAGCGATTATTGTATTTCCTCTGCATCCAGCCTCTTGCATTTTCCTCCAACATCAATGGATTGCCTTCAAGATTATCACACACTCATATAAATTACGTTTGTAAGAGGTGATTTACTTCTACCTCTAGCGTTATGAAGTCAAAACTCCACCATGAGAAGGTGTGCGGTTGAAGACTGTCTTAGCAACGTGACTTTTTGCCCTTAGCCATTTGCATTGGGCACTTCAAGGATGTAACACAAAGATACACATCAGGTCTATCTTGGGATGTTTTTTGTCTGGAGATTTTATTTTCAGTATGTCTTCAAACACAAAGAGGAAACACTTTAGGTCATGAACTGGAAAAGCCCGATTTCTTTTAAGTTTCATCCTTACTGGTGTGATAAAATAAGTTAGTTAAAATTGAATATATTCATATGCTAAGAACAAAGCACATTGTATATATTCCTAGATTAAAAGATATTTTGATTACTCCTAAATCAAGCATTTAAAGCCCAAAATTGAGGTGATAGTGAAATAAATCCAAATATTTTTACAAGGACAATAGTTCACCAATCCTAACTGTTTTTACTGAGAGCACACAACGCTAATGCAATGAAAACAGATGAGATTCAGCCACTTCCTAGACACTTCTGTCACTTAGGAGCTCATATTGTTATTTTAAAGAATTACATCTTTTTTTTCCTTTTCTTTTTCCCTGAGCATTGCTGTGCCTTCAGCTGCTTGTTCATCTTCCTGGTACCAAGCGCCTTTCTTTGTGGGCAGATCTACCAGCGGGAGTTGCTGTTTTTTAACTGGAAGCCCCTGTGGCACCAGCGCTCGGCATCGAGAGCGCTCTGCTACTTCTGAACGCCATGTTCTCCGGGCACTATGTCGTGTTTTGGATATTGAGTTTTTCACAGAAAGCACAAAGGCAGCCTTGGCCAGAGTAGTTCTAAAAATACTAAGAACCTACTTTGTTCTGCTTGGAAGTTGCAGCTTTTATACCTTACATTGTCAGTACTTTGCAATGAATCTGCAACAGAAAGGGAGCAGCCAAGCAGCACAAAATTAGCTGCGTTTCGATTTAATACATCTGTTTTGTGTTATCAGGGCAGAGCAAAGCAACTGAAGCAGATGCCCTTCACTTCCTCTGCCTCTTAATCCTTTTTATTCCCCCATCTGCATGTGTTTTTTTCCTTTCCATAGCCACTGTTTTGCACTTTTACCTGCAGAGAAAAAGACAGAGGTTTCTGCCTATGGCAGCTCCTTTCCCCCTTACCTTCTTCAGCTGTAGAGCCCCAAAGCAAAGGGCTGCCAGGCACCATTTTTCAGCAGCAGCTCTCTGGGCCCTTCAAGATCCTCCAACATTTCTGGACATAAAACACCCCCGTTGTTCCACATTAACAAACTAAATGGATGCTATCCGGCTCTCACGTGCAAAAGACAAAAGGCTCCTTCGTCCCCTGGGTACACAGAAGCGAGTGCCATCGACGTAAGGGCCCGGCCTGCAGCGGGCCGCAGCGGCACCGGGGGCTCGTGGCCTTCCAGCTGCATCCCCAGAGCTTCTGCTCAGCCTCAGCCTCTGAAGGGCCAAAGCCAAGGGCAGAAAAATGCAGATCTGTGTGATGGTTTTTTTTTTTTTTAAATTAAAAAACAGCTTCAGTAGGATGGAAATGAGGAGATCCAATCTCTTTAATTAGTTAATTAAATAATTTATTTTTCAGAAATGGTCCAAAGAAAGTTAGGTTGATAACCCAAAACGAGTTACATGAAGTAAACCTCATAGTAAAAGGCCTGGGTTAAACAGCTTTGTTGGCAGATGCTGAAGAGATGATAACTTCCTTAAAAACACTTCCACCACAAAGGTAATACTGTTTTTAAAAGCAGTCAGGGAAACCCCGGGATTAAGGGTCAGATTTGTACTGTAAACACAAAGCTTGTGTACATACTCAAAAATCTTAAATCCATACAGATTCCTTTCTGATGCCGTGTGAAGTGCAGTAGCATGATTGCACATTACATATAGGTATTTGCAGATGGACCAAACCAGCTCAGAAGAGAAGTCCCCGGCCCCGTGGCAGGATGCTCCCGGCTCCGTGCAGGGGCGGATGCAGCGGCCAGCCCACCCCAGGGCTGGCGGCCGCTCTCGCTCGCCCACAACAGAAAGGCAGCTTTTCTGGGAGGGCTGGCCGCGCTTCCTCTGCTATCTTTGATCTGCGGCCAGCTGGACCGGCTTAAAATCTTTATTAACATTATGTATTTCAGATGGCATTAAATTCCTCGGTCTTGTCTTTCCTGGCTAAAAAATAGACTTTTCTTGAAAAATGGAACGTTATTAAATCCCTGTTTTTAGACTACGAGAGTGTTCATCTGAACAGAAGACGCACAAGAATAACACAAAATATCCTACTTGGGGATTGTATCTGTTGACTTTTACTAGCAGGTGTATAAATCAAACGCATAGTTTTTACCCTCTAATGCTGCAATGAACAGGTCACAAATTCTGGGGGAAAAAAAGAAAAATTTTACTTGTCTCTGAATTTTATGCCCTGCACTACCACATTAGAGTCCTTTTCTTCATCACATTGGGTGGGGGGCTGCAGCTGGAGGCTACTAGGATACAATGGAAAAAATAAAGCACTCTATTTCTCTTGCATCCCAGATAAGGTGGGGACATCAGTGAGTGCAACAGGATTGTTATGACTGTAAATCATACATTGAACTAATCTTTGAAATGGTCTGAAACAGAAACAAACAACACAAACACATGCACATCCCTGCAGACATTGCACACATCCACAGTTTCTGGAAAGTAGCTTTTGCTAACTCTCCTTATAAGAATTCTGACTAGGTGACCACATTTTTTCCAAATGTAATGTATTCCATAGCACTGGTTTACAGCTCACTCCAAAATATGCATTTTTTAATTCCTGTTAAACCCACAAATGAGTTATACTTCAAAGGAAAAAACTTCAGAAGCACTTGGTTGCTATACAGTACTGAAATTCACAACTATGATGCTGTCTCCTACTATTAGAGAAATGCAATCAGCAAAACATCATCAGAAAGTTAGACTTGGAAGGGCATATTCCCTCAGCCAAATGAAAAAGAGAAAATTGTTTTGGAAAATGTCACAGAGCATAAAGTCTGAATGTATCCAGATGTGAAGTCCCATGTTCCTGAAGATTTCAGGACCAGGCATGAGATGGAGCTTCTCCATTTCACCAGCTCCTCATAAGATCTTTCAAACCCATGTGCTCTTCACAGATATGGTCTCCTGAATTTCATCTGATTTCAGCTGCATAAACTTGCCATCTTTCATATAATATTCATATAATAATTCATATAATAATTTTATCTAAACAAAAGCATTCTTTTTTAGTAACTTCCTTTCTACAGGTGGCTTTGCCTAAACACATACTGAAGCTGCAGGCTGTATTCTATTTTTGTTCAGTTTTGATTTTAGCATACTCTGTTTCATGCCAGGCAAGTAAACTATCCAGCAGGTAAGTTATTTTAATAATGAAATTTAGTAATTCCATTATTCATTAGTCATAAAATGGAAAATCACTCAAAAACCGCAGGACAAAAAAATCCCAGGAATCATTATCACATAACTGTGTTAACTCAGCAGGGTATATGGAAGGCAGTAGTTGTTCATGGAGTGAGGAAACTTAACAGCTTGTGTTAGAAAGCTAAGTCAAGCTGGGTTGCTCTCTAGTTACTCTCATATCACCAGATAGATATTAATAGAATAGATATTAATGGCAAATATAAACTTTTCAGAGTGTCATTATTGGATTAACATTAATAACTACTCTCCTGCAACACTAATGAAAGTACTAATTAATAGAGCTACTTCAAAGGACTAAGAGAAGCAAAACAAACCAAGATGTTAACAGTACATCTTGTCCAAAGCACAATTATCTTTTATTTGCAACACATAATAATTTATAATTAGTCTTGGTGTAGTTAAAAGTTGAATTGAATAAATTACAGATGGTGGCCCTCTTTCTTTGGAGTTATATTTCTCTTAGCAGTAGCCGGTTTGATGATACCCACCTCCACGGTGGTGGTGATACCACCATTCATTATTTAGGATCATGTCAGGAATTTGATGATGAAAATTTGCCCAAATCAAACCTTACAGAACACACAGAGCACAGCAGGAATATAACCTGTGTGTTCATTAATCGAAAAAAAAAAATATTGAAAACATGAAAGTAAAGAAAATCAGTATCTAGTTTGGGAGGAACTGGTGATGCTCTTTCAAACCTGGGCAATACTTTCTGATTTCCTTCCTTGATTTTGTAAATTGGGACCATACTTATTCTAAAAGTTGCCCTGGCTAAGACTTCCAAACTAAGTGAGAAAAAAGTTTTACCTTTACTTGACCCCACATCTATTTGTTAGGAGGGCAAAGACTTCAGCTTTGTGGAGAATATTGTGACAGTAATCTGAGCACTAATTATACAGCTAGAAAAATACTATGATTAAATGTGTCTCCATAAGTGAAACATGACAGATGTTGCATTTCTGATATTATTGCAAAAACAGCCCAGATCTGGTCATTTCATGCAAAATTAACAGGAAGATCCTTCAATGAACTTATTTCTGCTCTCCTATTATGCTATAAATCAAGCAGAAGCTAAGCTGCTAAGGAAAACAGTAGTTATATTTTAAATATTTGAAATGAAAATATCATCAGTGACATTATTAAATTTACCTTTGATATGTGTCTGTTGTGGATGTGTTTTGTGTATTTATACTTTATATACCTATTTTACATGTTTAAAGGCAGGGAGGCTGTTTTGTTCTGTTACACTTTTCCAATTAAGTCAGAGGAATTCTGGCCTTCAGGATTTCATTTAACCTTAATGTTAAGATTTTTTGTTTTTCAAACTAAACAAAATCAATCAAGAGATAAGAATCAAAGCGAACAATCATTTAAGTGGATCCTTATATCTAGTGAAATCAAATGCACTAGAAATCAGGTTTAAGTGACTGTACAAAGCCCAAACTCCAAATTTTAT
The DNA here is from genome assembly GCF_000705375.1 of Tinamus guttatus. The sequence goes on from NW_010585693.1 coordinate 168,289, forward strand.
CAGACTCAAGCAACAGCATGTGAAACATTTTAAATTAATTCTTATTATAAATCACTGTGATTCATACTGTATCTATTATTATCCTTTATATTATTTTATAATATTTAAAATTATACATCAGATTTTTTTTATCTGTATGACAGTTAAAATTACTGACACTTAGAATTTCAATTTCCATAAAATTAGGAATGAATTTCTCCAGTTTGTTTTTTTATCACGAACCAGGAATTAAGATAAGTAGCAATTCTAAGTATGGAAAAAAAAAGTGTCAAAACTGAGTGAGGGGCCTATAGGAAGGGCTGGTTAATATCATGGAAGGGGGCACAATTTTCCTTTAGGTCAGTGGATTATTAAAGAAGCTCTTTTGTAACTTTGCCAAATGAAAATGATCGGTCCTGGAGTACACACAAAGGGCTCACTTTTAAAAAAGAAAAATAAATTTTCATAGTGGAACTATGAAAAGAACTAGGACAAGCTCTTTGTCTTTGTGACAGGTTCAGCTGTCCATATCTGCCCTACTTGGACAAGCCTTGGTCACTTAGGTTGCAGAGAATATCTTATATTTATTTTTCTTTACAAGCAAAATGTGTGTGCAAAGCTAGAAAGAACTATGGCAAAAATGTGCTGCTACACAAAAATTACAACAAATCATCATGTGAGGGGAACTGGTTTAGCTAGTTATTTAATCTTGTGAGTTTTGCCACATGAAGGCTTAGCTTGAAGAAATCCAAGTTATCAGTCATCTGTTTTCTGTAAAAATATAAATATTTAACTGCTTCTGCCTTTTAGTTTAGTTTCATATTATTCTTCTAAGTCCTGTGGGTCTATTTATATTTCTGTGTATACATAGTCACACAAATATGCACACATGCATACAATACACTCTGATTCGCACAGCAAAGACATTTGGAATATTTGGTGGAAGGTTTAAATTTGGCATTCTTTTCTAAAGATACAAGTAAATATTATAATAAGTTTACCTGGAGAGACAAAAATAACTAAATTTGGGGCTCATAACCAAGATTTGCCTGGGAATTTTCACATCTTGTATAACAAAACTTAGGAACATTTTGTAGCATTCTGCAACTCACTGAAATGAGTTCAAGCCTTGCAACTTCTGAGAATCTGGTCATTTATTTAGATGTTTAGATACAGACAGAAGAACCAGCATTTATCATACTGTTTTCTGCAATCTTGCTTGAGTTAGCCAGGGTCACATTCCCTAAAGCCATCAGATTTACACAACAGTTTGCTTGGCCAAATATAGTGTTTCCAACCCCTCTCATGTTTGGAAGAGGCCATCAGAAAAGATGGGGAAGCAGGAGAGATGCTGGGAGAGGGTGCATTCAAGTATAATTTCTTCTTCCCCTGAACCTTGAAGTGTGACTAGACTATAGAGACTTGTGTAAAGAGGCAGCACAAACCTAAAACCTTAGAGCTGATGAAGGAAGAAACGAGGTGGGGAATCCCTGTGCAGACAAGAGCTGCCTTTTTGCAGAGCAAGCTTTGTCCTGCAGACAGGTATATGCTGATTATAGTAAACCTCACGTAGCCCAGGAAAGCCCAAGTCTAAAGGGATACCCAGGACAAAGGCACCGGAATTGTCAAACCAGATGCTTACGACCTACTTTAAATGAGCAACCACTTCATCCTCCCTTCTGCAGAATGGATCTACTTCATTTGTGCAGCAAAGAAAGTATCTTAGCACGTACCTTACAGCCTGGTTGTCAAAATGGGTGAAATGGAAAACAGTTTTGTGCTGACTAGCAACAGTTGTTCAATTCACAGAAGACGAAAATCTGACTTCTGAGGAAATGTACATTAAAATGTATTTTATGGATCCTTTATTTCACTTACGATATGTCCAGTATAGAATCAAATATTTGGAAAGTATATTTTTGCTTAATGGCTCCAAGTAGGCAGCACTGAGTGCAGCATGGCAGGTGAGCTAATGAAGCTTATAGAAAAATGACAGAACAGATAAGTACCACTACAGTGAAGATAGTATTAAAAATGTAAAGCAGTGGCTAGCAGAGTTTGAAAAAATAATGCTAATCCAGGCAGGACATTTTTGTGGTATAAAGGACAACAAATTTGCAAAATTGGAGTGAGTTCTGAAAATGCAGATGACTAAACACAGAACAGAACTTTTGCAATATATGGAACTTTTATGCATTGTTACTATTTTGTCTTTACAAAGCCTTTGGAAGTCCCTTTGAAATACTATGGTATTGCTTCTGGTTCATTTCAGTAGAAAAATATGCACTAACTGGAGTTCTTAAAAGTGACGCAAATGACCTGATTTTTTTTTTTTTTTAAGATTTTCCTAGCCTTAGCATTGTGGCAGATGTAGCAAAGGACACTGAAGGCTGCTGAGAAGTTCGAAATGTTACAGCACCATCACGTTTTTTTTATGCAGCCATTTCATGACAAATGGTGAAGGGAAGCTGAGAATTTAAACTCTCCTCTAGTAAGACTGAATTTGTTTAGAAACAGTGAACTTCAAAACAGCACTGTTTCTTTTAGAGGCAAGATGTTCTGTGCAACAAGAACACTGGAGCAGATTCTCAGAACAGTACTATGGCTGCCTGTGACTTGCATGACATGATTGATTTAGTTGTCAGTATATAGAAAAAAAACATTTGTAGTGTGGAATGACCTTTTAACTGCAGGGCTTCATCAACAGAAAAGCCCATAAAATCATTGTAACAGTGATGGTTTTTGTAACATGCATATCCAAGTCCTACCGCTGGACCTTGACTGAGGCCACCAATATCTCTTCTTATAATTGAGAACCATATTCAGAAAGTGGAAGAGTCCAGGTGAAAACCACTTTGCAGGTGTACATCCCTGCTTCCAAAAGCTCAAGGACTCACTGCTTGCTTCCCAGCTTTGCCTTCCACTCTGCTGTAGGACTGCTGCTTTGGCATATATATATGTGTGCCACCTAGCACTTGTATCTACTGTCAATGACTGCTCCTTAGCTGTATATGTGCACTTGATCTTGCCTCCAGCAATGTGTCCTTTCACTATAACTTTAAAGGACTGTGTAGACTACTCCTTTCTTTTTTGCAAAGATACCTTCTAAGAAGACAGCTGACAAGTAGACTGCTTGCTATGTGCAATATAGTGTTTCAGTAGCAAGAAAAATTCTGATTTTCCCTTCTGTATGGTTAATCCACTACTAAATCTTACAATAGCCAATGATTTTAATATATTTCAGCTATTCTACTAATAACAGTTTAGTATTTCAAGATTTCTGTCTGTTAGTATGGTCAAAATTATATTGCTCAATAAATTCTCTATTTTGTTTACAACTCCTCTCTGAACTTAATTTAAAAAAACACCTATTTCAATCATGATCTGATTAGGTTGTAGCCTTGTGGTCACTTTAATTTGTCCAAAAATCATGGTGTTACTGATGGTCCCTGGAAAAGGGGAGTGCTGAGCAAGCTGTTTCCCAGTCTGGTTCACTTTGTGAAGTGCCAGTGTTGGCCTAGGAGCACCAGCGGAATGACTAAAAACTAAGCCTCCTCTCCTCTCCTCTCCTCTCCTCTCCTCTCCTCTCCTCTCCTCTCCTC
>NW_010585693.1:172110-191082 GCF_000705375.1 Tinamus guttatus
TCCTCTCCTCTCCTCTCCTCTCCTCTCCTCTCCTCTCTCTTCACAGCAGTCTGGATTTACGTACAGTGGAAACAGCTCTAACCTTATTGCTACAGACTAGGTTATGTCAATTTCACAGATGTAGGGCTTGAGAATTGATTTTTTTTTTCTTCAGGACACCATTATAAAGAAGCTACAGGACTCTGAACCTTTATAATTTAGATTGTGAGAGTCTGAAAGAGCAAAAAAGCAGTTAACAGACATGCCTTGCCCTTCAATTCACATGCAACTTTGTCTGGTTTTGCCAATGTACGCAGCTGATGAGATGCCAGAGATGGCTTTTTTACGTTACAAATTTGCAGGATAACCTGATAGCATGAGAAAATTGCTAGTTTCTTATATTCAGTGAAAGGAGTTTAAGTGCCTTGTTCTCCTGGAAGAGAACTCATTCTTTCCCATGTGAAAATTGGATTGACCCAGTGACAATTACTTTCTTATTAAATTACTTCCGCACAGTAAGATTTAAACTAAGGGTAGCTTTGTGTTACAAACCACAGCACATTTTTATTTATAAGAACTATTCTTGGTGACTGAGGAGGTGATGGTAAAAATCCTGATGTTGAATAAAGATAAGATTTGTATCTGTGAACAGGACAGAGCCAAAATTAGAGTTCAGGTTTGGGTTAAGATCTGACACCCTTGCATTTTCAGAACTTGTCTCAACAACATTGTTTCAACAAAAGTGTTACTTAAGGTAAATCAGGTGCTTGTATTAGACTTTTAGTTTAACTATATGGAAATCTAGTCCAACGTAAATCAAGTCCCCGCCAACTGAGATTAAGCTATGTGGATAAGTGGAAGCTGTTATCAAGGGAAGTGCTACTCTGTCATTACTCCTCAGCTACATGAAGACTGATTCTAGATAGCTCTAAAAGTCATCCTAGATTGTGCTATCTCTTTCACTCTAAGTTCTTAGAAAATAATAATAAGTGGCAATCATTGGATTTGAGAAATTACAGAATCAAGAGAACTTGGAACTTCCTTTCTATCTGTATCATTCCATATGTGCACTCACCATATTCTACAACTGAATATCCTCTGCATTAAAGAGCCAAGATGCTGCAGTCATGTCAGCTTTTCTGAAGTTCTACAATTATTAAGAGCTTCCTTCTGCAGTGCTGATAATGTCCTAATCTGGGTAGAAACAGCCAAGGAAACTCTGTTCTACCTCAGACATCATAGACAACATATGACATTGTTGCCTAAAGTTCACCAAAGCTCAGTGTCTAATCACGGATATTAAGTGGTTGACTGGAATTTTGTAAAAGTCTGTGGTTCAGACCAGTTATTCAGCTTTTCTTTATAATATATTCAGCTATTTCACATATGCCTTTGAAATATGTTTATGTGCACTGAAATTCCTCCAGCTCTTGAACACTAGTTAAGGGGATTGATCTGTGCACAGTGCTGGCATTGAGGGCTTGCTCGGACACACATCCCGGCCCCTGAGCTGCCCTTTAGAAAGGACTTACCATTGACATCAAAGGACACGGCCGTGTGTCACACAGCCGAGAGAGAGCGTTACTCTGAAAGCAATATTCTTTTGCAAATTTTTGAATCCTTGAATTTATCCCCGTCCAGAAAAGTTTGTTTCTTTTTTTTGCCTCTGGAATTTACTTTAAGGAAGGCTGGAGGAAAGGGACAAGACAAGAAGAAGAAGGAAGAGAAAAGAAGAGCCTGCTTGGAGGAAACAGAGGAGAGTCTGCAGGTGGCACAAAACTGGGGTGGAGAGAAAGTCAATATGCTCACGAGCAGCTCCAAAGCACTCCACAAGGATACTGCTACAGAATTTTCTTTCACATAATTTCATAATTCACACAGGATTGGTACTGCATGACCTGCAAGATTGTAAAGCTTTAACTTCATTCATCAGCAAAAGCAAAAATAATTTTCTCCCAAACAGTGCACACTGGTAATAGATGGAAAAAGAGGTTTAGATTTCATTCCCTCTCACTACTTGTTTATCTCCTTATATATCTTCTTCCACAATAAGACACTTAAGAAACAAGCTGCTCAAAATAATAAGTCTTACTATACAATACTATAAAATCTGAAAACACCTCGTAGAGGTAAAGCAAGGTGAGGACAGGATATTTAAAAAAAAGAAAAAGAAAAAAGGGAACTCATTTTAAATATGAATGTGGCCCATTACTGCATAAGCATCCTACCTGAATCTACAGCACGTGTATCAAAACCAGACACAGGCTGTAGTTACCCTGCAAATTAAAGCAGTGGTAAGACTGAGACATGAGCCTGCTGGTCACATCTCACCACTCTCAGTGCTCAGCTGGTATCAGCACCGTGATCCAGGAGCGCTGCCCGCCTCCACTTCTGGGCACCGACCACTGCCTTGTAAACAGCACCATGGAGATGCAGAAAATACAGAGAAACATATTTAAAGATACAAACTCTCATGTTAGTTCCATGGGTGGCTCTACCAAGTGGGAGGCTTGAGTTCAAGGGTTATCTCAAAGAGCAGATGGCAGAAGAAAAGGCAAACATGACCGAGTCAGGGTTAACTCAGATTCTGTTCCTGGTGTTCACCAGAGTTATTTGGCTGAACAAAATTTCAGTCTTGCAAAACATTTTGCAAATATTTTTAATGATTTAATCAAATGTTTTTAATTCCTGTCATTTTTTTCCACCTGAACCTACTTGTGCAAAGTCCAGTTTTCAACAACTGAAGAATTCCAGTAATTATGGCTAGAACTATTGCAAAATCTCAAACTTTGAACATAAATGGAACATTTGGAAATACTGTAGATTTGTAGTAAGGTTTTATTTTGAAAATGTTTTTCTTGAATGATAATGCAAAAATAAATGCTGGGCTGCCCAGGAGGCAAGTGAAAGAAGGAGATGAAAAAAATAAGAAACACAGGAGGAAAACTCATTATTATTATAAGTGTGAAAAGAGAAAGATATGAAAGGGAAGAATACAAAATTCACAGTTGTTCCGGAATGAACAAAACAACACTATTGTCAGTCAGCACCTTGCTCTGATCTTGGCAAAACGCTTCTGGTGGATTTTAGCTGGACAAACATGCAACTATAAACATCCAAGCAGGATGTTACTAACAATGACCAAGCTGCATTGTAAAAAGGCAGGTGGAATAAAACTCATGCATGCCAAGAAGATAGGATGCAAGGGGCCTTGGAGAAAGCAGCCTTGAGAACAGGAAAAAGCAAAATAATAATAAAATTCAGTGTTTGGGGTCTTCTGTTATTCTTCAGAAATAGCCTGAAGTGTGATCTGTAAAGTGCTAGAACTGATACCATTACTGTAAAGTGTAAAGTGTAGTGTAAAAATGTGATCACTGACGTGTGAATATTTCAAGTATGTGCAGAAAATTGTGAGAAGTATTTTAAAGGTATTAAACATGACCATTAAACATGAACATTAAACATCAAGGTATTCCAGGAAGGCTCTTTGTTTGGATATGTTGCAGGAGCATTATATCCATCTGGATTTAATTAGCTTTATTTGGGAAACTCAGCTTGGTATGATTGTTACTTCTTATTAATGCCACATCAACAGTCCAGGCTCAGGAGAAATACAAACAGCAAGTTACAGAATTTATTCGAGCATTTTCAGAAGTGCTGCCTTTCCGGCTGTTTTATTCATCATGCTTCACGACACTGGAAAAAAATTAATCGATCTCTCATGTCTGTGAAATAGACCTACCTGACAGGCACCACTTGGTTAATTCTGTTGACCTTAGATCATTACTGGTCCACCATTCTTGCTGAAAGAATGGTCTAAGAATAATACAGCGGTCACAAAACTAGAGGATTAACAGGCAATGATCACATCATCATGGCTCTCTAGATATGACTCAACCCTTGAACTCTCAAGTGAAATCCAGGATTGCACGCTCATTTTCAAGAAAGATATCACAAATGTAAGGACTAAGAATGTCACAGTGCTCAGCCTGAAATACTACAATCAGTTTCTCAAGAATAAATGTTTTGCTTGAAGAACATCATTATTACACAAAATCTGAGGACATGATTTTGAGGAGCACTGGAGGAAAATTGTTTTGTGTCTCTTTTTTGTGTCTCTAGAGTTATACGGTGCATTAGTCTGTATCATATCACTGAAAATATGACTCTGAGCTTTGGGGTTTATTACTGGTGAATTAAGAAATGGAAAGAATTGTGCATTAAGAAACTGAAGGAAAAAATCATAGCTGGATTGCAAAAACAAAAGCACAGATGTAAAGTTGAAATGAACAAGGAATGTGTACTGATGAAGTGAGGGAGCAGGAGAACAGCTGAGAGGTTGTATCTGGCTTTACATCTTAGATCAAAAAAAGAGCATAAACATAAGGAGAAAAATAACAGAGACTGTTAAATTTCCAAAAACCTTAATAACCAAGTGGCATAAAACACCTGGTTGTAATCACAAAGCTACAGTAATGACAGAGAATAAAATCAAAGTTTCTTACAAGTCTGCTGTGGCTAGAGATTGAATGTTGTTTGTGAAATAACAGAAATTATTGTCTAAACTAGGTAAAGCCATCTTTTCAATCCCGTCACCCTACTTGGAGATAGAACTGCTCTGAAGAAGGAACACAACATGAAAATAGCCCAAACATCCTCAGATTTCCAGGTCAGAGAAGACAAGGGGTAACAGTCTCCGGATGATAGAAAGCACTTGAATTGCACTTAAACACTCCTCAGAGGCTAGTTTATCAAGTTCTGCAACGGGGCTAACATGTAATTCATACTCAGTACTTCTTATCGGATGAAGATTTGCAGGAGATGCTGGAAGAAGTATTTGGTTAATGCCTCATGCTAATGAACAGTCTCTTCCTGTCCAGTTGCATATTAAAGCCAGGATTTAAAGGCAAGCCAAGGAGAGGTTATGAAGAAATGGTAATGAAATCTTGGAGGCAAACTAGAGCAACGACACAAATAAATCAGATTCAGAGCCTAAGATCAAAGGAGGCCTAGAGGTCTCAAGATCCAAGGAGAGAGAAGCATTTGGGATGACCTGAGAGGAGCTGCCAGTCTGTGAAGCCACTCGCAGCGACCGTGGGACTCACTCAGACCATGGGCAGCACAAGTGGCTCTGGCACTGCCACTGGGATGAGGGGCCTTTCCCGGGACACCAACCTGGGCACAAGAGGCACAGGAAGAGAATTCCTGGCAAGTTCAGTCAGCAAGATGAACCTAATGGATTAGTCATACCTCTCGTGTCCAAACGCTAGGTTTAAGTGCTGAATTCCACCTCATCAGAGTAAAGACTGAGAGTAAAGTTACAAGAAACAGCATGGCACTCTTAGCTCAGCTACCAAGGTATTTGGTGAGGGAGTCATAGACTGCTGCGACATTAGTTCATTTTCAAGCAATGCAAAAGATGCCATAGCCTAGATCTGTACAGGGATAGGACAGATATACTGGATATGCTAGAACTGATTACAGGATATAAACATATTTTCTCTATTGCTCATGAACATTACAGGAAGTGCTGTGCAATGCCTCTGAAATACAAATTCGAATACAAATACGAATAATCTCAGAATTCATGACATACTTCTGGATCAGCTAGCGAGTTTGTGTTGTTTCATCGCTCAGTGATGGAGCTAGAAAAAAAATCAGCACATTCTAAGACCAGTATTAAGTGAAAGTGATACTGTAATTCTTGGATTTACCAAAAAAGATTAAGTAATATGCCTCCTAGACCCTTAATTATTTAAGTCAAGAGTCTGACACCCTAACTGACCCTATGAGATTAAAGGGTAAGACAGGACAGAAATCAAGAACGATAGTTTTTTCTGTAACCCTGTAGTTAGATTTCAATACCCAGCAATCAACCTGACATGATTTTTACAAATCCTCAGCTTCTATTAGGGGTGCAATTTTAAGAGTTCAAGTTTTCACTTTAACAGAATAAAACAATTTGCGTGTCCTGTATTTGCAATTAATGCTACTGAAATCAAGGAGATTGATCCCCAAATATGATTTACTGAATTAAATTTAGGCTGATGGAATCCAGCTGTTAACAAGCAGAAGGGCATCAGGGTGCTGTTCTGCACAGATATGTACAACACATATTTGTGGAACTGAAAAATAAAAGGAAAAATGTTAAGCTTCAGTGAGTGCTGGTACACTGGATAATCAATGAATAATGAAGAATTAGAAGCAAACTGTATGCATCAATGTTTTGCCATCTATATATTCTAATGTTCCTGATTGCTGCTTTTTAACTGAGAATAGTGCAAATATCATGCTGTTCAGAGCTTAGGCGGCCTGCAAGGAAAGCACACTTTCAACATGAAATCTTTTAAGCAAAATATTATACTTACATTAATAAATCCAAAGCTGTGGCTACTCTTGCACTTACATTTTTACTGAAATAGCTGCTTGCTCTATTTTTTTTCAGTCTCTTAAGATGCACAAGCACATGCTCAACACATTATGAAGTTTTTCTTGAAAGCAAAATAAAATAAAGTTTGCACACTTTATTTCAGCTGCTCTGCTTCCACAGTTTCCAGCTGAGCAGGCTTCTTTTCCAGGTGACTCATTCCCCTTTGCGACTATGCATCCTATGGTATGTCAGTAAGAGATGTCTGCTTACATACACAGAAAAGAAGTTTAATGACTCATGAAACCAGGATGCAGTAACAACAGCATGTCCTCAAGAAAAAGGTATAAACCTCCCCAGAATTGAGTGGAAACATTTGTCTCAAAGTCTGTCTTAAAAAGAAGTATCTATATTTTTAATCTTCTTTCCCTCCTTCTTAGATAAGGGTTTGCTGGCAAGCTGAAATGACACACTTCAATTCAGACTTTATTCTTTGCTTGTCAGGGTTAAAATCTGGCTGATTTTACTGTGATTCCCATTTCAGGATTGGGACTTCAGAAGACTCCCAGTGCAGCTGGAAGAGCGACTTTTGATAATGTGATATTTCTTGAACAGCTTTTTTTTTTTTTTCAAATGTATACCTATGTACACCTATGTACATAGCTGTACAAATTTATACCTATGTATATCTATTTACCTATGCCTATGTATGTGTGTATACACATATATATGTGCATACACATCCCTTCTTTGACAGTGGTTACTTGCTTTCAGGCAAATACAGTTTGAGCACTATGAGCTGTTACCTGAAATATAACTGCAGAATTGACAAAATCCATCTTACTTACAGCTACAAATGCACATTGGAAAAAATTAGCCCACTGAACAAAGTATATTTCAGGTTATATAATCTTTGATTGTATACCTAAATGTGTTTAAGCAATTTGGACAGTACTCCTACACCTAGCATTTCTAGATTAGCCCATAAAATAAATAAATAGCCACAATCTCTAGCTGGTGGACAAATGTGATGAAGAAATAAATGGATAGATTCTCAAATTAATCTTTACAGTCTTCTGTAAAAATAATAGTTCAGTTCTATATGATGAAGCAGCAACATTAGTATATCTTAAACCATTCCTTAAATGCCCCATAAAAACCATCCCGCCTACCCCCATAAAGAATTAAATAACAAGGTGTTATATTACAACTTTTTAAAAACTTTTAAATGTAGGTTTTCCTAGTACTAAAGGAAATAAACACTGACACTATATCTTGTGACAAAAGCCTAAATCGTCTTTAAAGGTCGACATAGCTTTTGCATGAAATTTGTCTGCAGGGGAAAAACATTGCTTGAGGAGGGAGAAAGAGGCTTTTGCAATAGCTAAGTACAGAGCAGCTGGCACAGATTAGCCTATGTCCTCATGCAATCAAAATGTGTCTATTAGAGAACTTGAGATAACTAGCTTGAGAGCATTTAAGTATACTCCAGTATTTTTTCAATTTAATCAAGCATTATCTCATGCAATATGACTGCATTATCCCAGTAGAATTTAAGAGTTGTCAGCCATGCACTATTGTGCATGTGTATGTTTTCTAATAGCAAGTTGTATGACCTGATTTGTCTTGCTGGTTTGTGCCAACTTTTATTGCCTGAACACAAGACACATCATGACAGAAACAGCTCAGGGCAAGCAAGCAACATCATATGAACAGCCGAGCTACTGCTTCATGAGCGAGGCCAGAAGCATGAGACTGGGGCCTCAGAAACACCGAGCAGAAAGACACAGAGATAAATGTCTGGGGAAAGAACTTCACCCAGAGCAGAGCCAGGGCACCCTGCAGTGAGTTTACAACCACCACCAGCTGGTGTCCATGAGAGGAAGAGCATTGGGAAACCCTGGCACACAGCTGCGGGACCAGTGGTTCCTTCAATCCTCAGGTTGAGGAACAAAGCGTTTGAAATTGCAAAGAAATTCTTACCATGTTTAAATGTAATATTAAAATCACCATTAGTGTTATCAAACATGGCTTTTTGAGTGTGGAAGAAAGATAAATGCATTCCAGAGCTTCCAATAAAATACTTAAAATCTCTAGCTACCTTGTTGCTTGAGTTCAAGCTTGATCTGCTCTCATATCAATGTTTATATCTGAAGGCCACCAGGCATGCTTTGCTAAGTCAGTGTGTTTTCTCAGTAAGAGTAAAATAGCTTTTAGTTTTTCTGCATTTAAAATATGCAGCAATAGAGCTTATTACAAGGCCCAAACAACTACATGAGTGTAGGTGAAATCTGAGGTCTGTTCAAGTGATTCTGAGTTTGCTTCCAGCCAAATTAGCATTTCACCAAAACTGATCTGCGTCCGTTTGTACATGTATCATCCAGAGAAACCAGGCCAGGAAGAGGCTTTTTCATTTGGAGATTATCTTTTTCTCAAGGACTCAACTGCTTGGTTAAAAATAAGTGGTACTGATTTGATTTATGCTAGAATTTTCTCTTGTTACAGATATTTATGTCTATGAACATAAATATCTATAAATATGCAATTAAGCTCAATACTCACACTGATACTTCTCAAGAAAGGATGGTCTTTTATGTAATTCCTGAAGCAAAATGAACAGAAAAGTGAAAAGAACACTTTCTTATAGGAAAGACTAACAGGATAGAGTCTTGGGGAAAGTGTCATAGACTGCTCTCTGTATATTGCTGGGAGACCTGGGTGAGACAGAAAGCGCTCACCACTGAGCAGGAGCTCAGCTGTGAGGTGTTTTGAGGGGGACTGCAAACATCCAAACTCCAGCTGAATCTGATTTGAATCTATGGGTGCTACAAAAACAGGATGCTTGCAAACACAGGGTATATGGGAGGGAAGGGGCTAGCAGGAGCAATATTGCAATCTGCTTTTCAAAATACCCAAGAAAAATCCACTTGGGTACCTGTATGGCTCTCCTGCTGCAACTTTTCAGTCCCTCTGCATCTTGAAAACTTTCAACCTCACAATACATCAAGAAGGAAAAATGACATTATCTCCAATTTAAAGCTGTGAAAATGATGGTCTGCTTAAACATTTTTCCCAAGGTTAGAGCACAGCTAAGGAGCAGTGCTGGCCTCTGGGCTAAGTTCCCCTCTGTTTTTAAGCCCTGTTTCTCTGATCCATCCCTGGAGTGGTAACATTTGGAAGTACATTTAACGCTCTGGTTAGTGGGGTAATGACTGCATTTGCTATGACTGTGTCTGTTGGGGGATGTTTCATTGCTGGTTCTCATGTTTCAGGCTCAGTTCTGACAAGGAAACTGGAAAAATGTAAATCAGAGTTTTCTTGATAGTTGTTGAATGCATGTACTGTCTTGCTACATTCAACAAGAGGATTTTTTTAAGTTCTTCCCCCACCTCCCTTTATCTCCTGAGGATTTTCCAAAGCAGCTCTGTGTAACTTTATGTTTATCAGATTTTTTTTTCTCCTTTTCCTCTTCAAGACAGGAAGCGGAGGGTTTTGACCTCATCTGGATCTTTCCCAGTGTCAGGAGGTGGTCTGTTCAAAAAGATTCCACCACACTGATCTTTTCCTGATTTACCAGATAGCTAGGTCAATAAATAAGGTCTCTACTGTTTTTTTCCACAGCTGTAAAATAACCAGTGGGTTCCTCTGAGAGCTAATTATCAAATCTTTGGGTTTTTTTCTTTCAAGGAGCAAGGATTATCTTTCTGGTTAGGAAATTCCACTGCAGTGTAATTTAGCAAAGACTGGCTAATTGCAGGAGCCCTGGCACATACAAAGCAGTTTATTCGAGTGAAATTATAACACTGGAAAGCTGTTTCTTCTTTATGATTTCTTCTCGGCTGTAGTATCCCTATACTTTATCACAGCCACTAAAGCCTTTACCATTTTTGAAAAGCCTACAGCATAATTGTCACGTACAAGGAATCCATCAGGCACCAAAGAATAGGATTTCCTTCTATAACTTGTATGGGTAGCAACAGTGAAAGCAGGGCAGCAAGCAACAGATGAACGGGCAATGTTCCAGATTTACCATTTCTCTACCCGTGTGCTCTTTGCCAATATACCCAGCCCTTGTGCTGCTATTGCTTCCTCTTTAGTGAAGGCGGGCTGGCCACATCCTGTCCCATGGGGAGGCAGCTCAGTCGATGCTAGACACAACTCAGTGGAAATATCTCCATCACTAGGTTGAAAGCATCGTTTCTAAGTGGTGCTCTCCCTCACATGCAGTGGAACCATGGAAATGTGGATGGCTCCATCCATTACCAGGAGAACTCACTTTGCATACCCGGCAAACTGCTTTACTTGAAATATTCCCAAAGTTCCTATATCCTGATCTAAATGATCTACTCATATTCAATTCTAGAATAAACCTTTAATTCAAAAACGTAATATAAATTAACATTTATTAACAGATTTCACACGGGGTTCAAAATTTTTAGCTATTAAATCTCACTGAATAGACTTAAGCTTGTAAAAATCCCTAAAATACTTTAAATACTTTTCTTTTTCTGCTGCCTTTTTTCTTTTTTTTCCCCTCATAGCCCCTGAAAATTGTAGTGTTTCAACTAGAATATTTCTTTTAGAAGTTATGTATTACTATAATTCTACCTGCTAGCGAAAATAGGCCTAAGAAAGTGCTCACTGGAGAGCCTGCACGGTCCACCCGCCAGATCTAATGAAGCACTGGAGTTAGGGACACCCAGGTCTTAACACCACATTTGCCTTTGAGTGAGAACAAATTAGACCATTTATCCATCTCGGCTTATTCAAGCTTGCACTGATATGGCCAGAAACCCTTTTTTCCCAGTGTACTAAGTTCCAGTTATTCTCTGAGCAACGATCTGAAAAGGTTTGCTGGTGATATTGCGGTATATGTTAGTGCGTGCCACTTATAACAAAAGGCTTCTCCAACGAATGCTTCTAGAAATCCTCTTGTTGCCTTTGAAAGCGCAAGTGATGCACAGATGGAGATCGTTTCCACAGCACGGCCTGGACGAGAACAAATGACTGCTTATCTTATTTCCCTGTAGAGCACGTGAAGTGATATAATCACCAAGCAACTGTTCCACACGCTGCCAGAAATGATCAAAACCACTGCCACAGCACACATGCATACAACATGGGGGCCTTAGCGAAAGGTAGAAGATTTTCTGCTTTGGTCATGGTCGAAGGGACAAATCTCACTATTTGTTATGGCCTAATGGGAACCAGTCCGACACGGAGTGACCGCCAGTGTCACGACGCAGATGCCACAGATTCCTCCAGCCACGGAGCTTCCTCGCTCATTACCGGCTTAAGTCCCACTTCACATTTGCTCTGGTTGCTGGTAGTGTGGCCTGGGTGTAAATCTCAATGGGTGTTAAGTGAAAGAAAGAACATCCAAAAGAGATAATGGCCTAAACCAAAGCACCTATACCCCCTACCATGCAATTCCATGTACAGCTGTCTGCTGAATTCATCTTTGGTCATGAAGATCCTAGGTAATACCTTGGACAAGCTATTTTCAGCCCTCTTAGCACTGGCAATTATTAATTCCACAGTTCCTCCTGCCTTTGGTTAACAGAGTGTTCCAAGAGCACCAGTGAACATTTCCAGTTTAGTCTTCCTACACCCTTTCTGTTTTCAGACAAACTTCACCTTTGCAGCAGATGACTCTGTCCTTACCAAAGGCTGGAGCTAACAGCCATGCCACCAGCGGGGGACAGTACAGACCATAGTGCAGGGCCCCTATCATCAAACGCCTACGCAACAGCAGAAGGCAACCAAGCAGATGTCTGTCTCCTCATTCACAGTGCATTCTGATCGTGTTTCATGTACATACCTGCATTGCCTTCTCTGTCTAGATGACCTGGTGAGGTACAAAGATTTTCAAAAAACTTGTTACATTGAGCTGCCCCAGCAAACGGACTCGCAGAGTGCTGGGAAGTGCCCCGGGCAGCGGGAGGCACTTGCACAGAGCCGAGCCAGCAAATCGCCACAGCGCTCCTGGGAATTAGCAAGGGAACTGGATAGCACAAGCATGGGGGAAAAAGACCTTTCGCAAGTTTTACCCAGGATTACATACATTTCACAGAGCCAGAATAAGAAGTGTAGCTGACGAATCTCAAGAGTCTGTCAAGTTCAGGGATAAATTTTATCCTAGAGTCATGAACAAATGTTTTTCTACCAGAGAATGTTTTCCAAATGCCCCTAAGTTATAGTTTACTGGTCACTTTAAAAATCTGTTATTGGAAGGTTTGGTGGTAGTTAACTTTACGCAGTCCAAGTAGTTTCATATCTTGTGGCTAGTTTGGTCAGGGATGCAGAGGAGTTGGCTAGCCCTGCAACGGCACCACGCTGCAAGCCATGGGAGCGAGCACCAACGTCACCAGTGCTGAGCAGGGAGCAGAGCTTTCCTATGCCCTTCTTTGAATCCATACTTCTTGCGCTCTGAAGACATGAGTCTACTACCCTTCTACATCATTTCTTTCTTCCTGTAGCTGAAAAAAAATTCCTGGTTAACGATAATCCTAAAATACACGTTTTCTTTGTGAAGCTTTACGCTGCCATCTGTCAAAACAGCCATGCAGCTAAAGGAAGATACCAAAAAGTACCACCAAAAGGGATCCAGTGTGCATGCTTTTAAATTGCTCCACAAAGCCAGTTCTCATGCCTTGTATCACATCAGTCAGCAAACTCTCATCAAAAGCACACTCTTGGCCCAAATGAAACCACTACAGCGTGCTTGGGCCTTACCCCACTGGCACAAACCTAACTGAAAACAACGGGGAAAACCTTTTGCTTCTTCAGGAACTGAAACTCAAACGTAAAAATGTTGGTTGTTGAATAACACATGTAATTGCAAACTGAGAATACAAATTCTAATTTCCTCCTTTTGGGACTGCATACGATTTAGCAGCAACAGGAAATAATATAGAGTGGTTTACAGTTCACACATGTCTATTTTCACAATCCTCTAGGGAGTTTTCCCAGTGCAACATAGCTTGCAGTAATATGGATCATAGAAAAGTCTGAAAACAGGCAGAATTAAGTTTAGAATATAGATAAAAACTGGTGGATTAAAGGGTTTAATAATAATTCTAGTTAAAGCAGTCACATCTCAAGATTTTACTACTTCAAAGACTCAGAATTATGACAGAAAAAGCCTATGTGAAGGGCTGATGTAAAGTAAGCGTCTTCAGCCAAACATAATGAACACTGAAGCAGGTAAAAATAGGTAAGAAAAAGAAAAGAAACTATAAGAATGGCTTTTAGTTTATTATTTATTGGCTTATTCTTTAAGCAAATAGCTTATCTTCAAGCAAATTCAAGGTGGATTTCAAACAGGAAGGTTTTGACGCCTGGCTTTTGTACCACGCTTGATACATGACTATCATTTGGATAGATAGGCTTGAAAGCCACCCGAACCTCAAATAAGTATCAGCCCTGAGGGATCCTGAGTGTGCATGAAGGTAAAGACAAAATAAATCCCTAGAATAAATGAAAAAACAACCCCCAGGAACTCCAATCAAACTGTGTATTGGGGACATCTGTGCCCAAGCTCTTCTCTTTCCTCCTGTCTCTTAGGAACTGCTTGTGTGGGGTTCTGGTCTCTGTATATAGAGGAGTGGACAGGGGCCATACGCAGTGCTACATCCAGGTTGCTTTGCGTTTTATAGGACCAGTTACCTTTACAAGCAGCATTTTTTTGTAATCCCCTTTTTCCCCCCTCCAAAAGCTACAGAACTGTGAAAGCAAGGAAGTATATTTGCGTTTAAAGAGAAAACAATTCATTTCTCCAGTAACTGCTTTCTTCGTTAGAAGTAAATAATGTCACAACAATTAAAATGAGCCTTGGTTTCCAGCTGACGGGCCCCTGAACTCCTCCCTCCGCTCCCCAAGTGACCGGGTTCAGCAACAGGAAGGTGACGCCAGTGCAGGTCACGACCAGAGCTCCAGCGTTTGACAGCTGGGCTCCGAAAGAGCTACCCCTCTTTGGAGAACACAAAAATTTCTGAAGTTTTTAAAGCAATGCACTTCTAAAGCAGAGGCCAGGGGAAAGCATGGGGATGGAAAGACTGTTTCTATTTCAGTTGTGTATCTGGTAAGATGGAAAAATTTTCAAGTCTACACAGATGGTAAATAAATTTCTGCTACATGAGGCAGTTCCTGGAATAAAGAAATTTTCTCAAATAACAACTGCCAATTTTTTTTTTCCACCAAGACTTATTTTTAACTTTCCCAGGGACTTGTTGAGAGAACTGAAGAAGTGTCCTTTCACCTTCCAAATCCTGGTCTTACTCCAAAAATAGCCTCCAATGTCATTCTCACACAGATGAGTTTTCTTTACAGCTTAAAAGAAGTTTGAAAGCAAAGATCAAAGCCTCATAATTACACTTCACCCGCAGCAAACATTTTATTTGAACGCAGCAGTCAGAAAATAAGAGAATTGTATTTAAATCCCAAAACAATCCTCAGTGACTAATAGGGCTGACATTTAGGCTGTCGTTGTGCTCCATGAGGCAATGCTGCTGCCACTGAGAGCTCGTCCTCCACGAGCTGTTTGCTCAGATGTTAGTTTTGTTTCCAAGTACAAAGTTTGTCCCACTGGACAGGGCTGGAAGACGGAGTCCAGAGCTAGGGACCAAGGTGCAGCAGATCATGGCTGTGGAACAGGCTAAAAAGCCAGGTTTTTGGTTAATATTCTCATAAATGGATCTGAGTAGAATTTCTGTACAACGGTAGAAATGAGGGCTGGGCAAGGGGACCAGAAAATGGAAGTATCCCTAGAAATGTTGCTCTTGAGGGTGCTCGGGGTAGCTCTGTCCTTCTTTCCAAGTGGACAAGGAACTGCGGAAGTCACGTGGCTGTTTTTCCAGCTTTCTGTTCCCTGCCTCCTCTACTCATATGGCTCTGCTTGGCTGCTGTTTTGAGCTTGGAGCCTAATCCTGTCAAACTATGATGCTTGCTAGGAGAAAAACAGACAGCATTCTTGTGCCACTGACAGGGATCTTTCCTCTATATACGCCTGAGGAGAAATAAGATCCAAAGAGCTAAAAATTTTAATATTGCCACACCGAGTTTATATGAAATGGGCGAAGAGAAGGGATCAAAACTTCGGCAATGCTAAGCGTGAGGGTTTGGAAGGATTAGCGATCTTAACACGCTGTCTAGAAAACCACTGATAAGACAATGAAGAAATGCCTTTTGTCTCACTGAGAGCATGAATGACCTAGAAAAAAGTAATTGGCAGCCTAATCAGAGGCTTCTGGAATTGCTCCCAAGAGACTAGAATTCAGGAATGTATTTCTTCCGATTCAAGTTGATTTCCCCATGGTCCTAACTACTCATAAGCTTCAGTCTGTAAAAATGTAATCGATTGACTTAAAATGCATATTGCAAAAGAACCTGCGGTAAGAATTACCATACGTTTTTCTAAAAGCTTAATGCAATGTTCATGAAATGTGCTTGATGCCAACGATACTACCCAATCTGTATCCACAAGTATATTAATCAAGGTATAGAATGGAGCAATTTCTCCCCAAATTTTCTTTGACACTATAATGGACAAAGTGGTTGATGTCATTTATGTGAGGTGAAAAAGGAAGTGAATGGTCACTTTAAATGAAGTATCAATTAATCTTCCCCTACTTATTTTTCAGTTTTCTCCTGCCCAACTGACAGTTTCTGTCTTTTTTGCCCTATACCTCCTCTTACCCTGCAACCCTTTTGCCTCCTATATAGGTGTAAAGGCTAAACATGATCCTGATCATGTCCTATTGCATGATCTTGCAATAAATTGGTGGAGAAATTTGCAAACGGGTGAGTTTTCAGAGTGGGAATAAGTTCTGCAGAACTGATGCACACATTCACCAGCTAGAGCTATATCTGTGGCAGACAGGCATTTATCACCAAAAAAAAAAAAAGAAAAAGAAAAAGTACAGTTTTGGAAAACTTAAATGATAGTTGTAGGAAAGTAGTTCCAATTATATTCCCAAATTTTTGCTTGTGGCCATGCTTTTTCTATTTAGTTTCAGATTTTAAAATATTTTGATGCTAAAATTGTGCCACACTAGTCATGCAGTTTAGCACTGCTTAACGTTTTCATCTTTCATGCCTTCATGAAACAGCTCTGACTTTAGTGCATGTAAAGACGATGATGTCACTAAAAGGATCAAAGCAAAAACAGTAGAACACTCAAAGTGTGAGTGTGTGTGGTTATACTAGAAGATACATCTAATTATGCTTAAACTACTGAAATGAGTATGAATACTCAACATACCCCAGACAGAAACCTTTGTTTAACTGAATTTCCGCGTGCAAAAATGTTTAGAAAGGAGGTTTCTTACAGGAAAGAATAAACAAGCTTCCATTTTACATAGATGTTTTACATACTGAACTTGCTATTCTAATTCTTGTGTAAGGTGAAGCTGCAAATATAATGTGAAACTTAAGATAAGAAAGTTATTGCTGTAATATGGCACACTATTGAAGGACATCCTCATGTTAAAGTGAGCCAATTTTTCATTAATAGAGTCTGAGGAAGCCAAATTCCTTGTATTCCATTGCTGGAAAAGTATTAGATGTCACCTAGGACCGAGTTACGAAGGACAGCGAGGATGGTTTACATTTGCCATACATTTACCTGACCGTGCACACGTGCATGTACACACAGGCAAACACAGAAGCAGAACAGCCACTTATTTCTTGTCATAAGGGGAAAAGCATACATCTAAATTGGAATTCCTAACCATTTTAGGCCATATCCTCTGGAGCTTGCGCTAGGTTTTGGCAGCAGAAATGGCATTGTTTCACTCCTTAGAGCAGTACTCGACACGCTCAGGCCCCCTCCGAGACCTCCTGCGCTGCCGTCGAGAGCGAGCAGCAGAAAGGCGCGAGCAAGGTGTTTCCATGCAGCTTTCCTTCTCGCGTGCCGCCACGGAGGGAAGCAAGAAACACAAATGAAACCCCTCTGTGGAAGCAGCTCTGCAGGCAGCTCCTCCTGTCCCCCAAGAGCCCCAGGGGCTCTTTGCTGGTTTGTCCATCACCGGCGTGTGGGAACATGCGGGACACGGTCTGCAGCGGGGGGTCCATCCAGAGGCTCCCCGGCATAGCCAGACACCAGGGCTACTCTAATTCTGGCTTTCCACGTTACCTTTTACTCATTTATTTTAGGAAAAACATGTTAAGTTTTCTTCCTGTCAATTATCCGAGACCATAAACTGCTGAGTATTAGGAGCATGAAGCTAAAAGTCTCTGCATTGACTCCTGGAAATGCCTAACATGACTTTGGTGAGGCCGTAGTGCGCGACCATGAACCATGTGCACATACAAATACTTTCATGACCATTTTAGGTAGCTGAAATCCAACTTGATGTGCAACAGTCTCTTGGTTTGCAGTCTAGACAATGTTGGCAGCCTCTAGAATTTATTGCTGAACACTGTCACAAAAATGTGTCAAAGTAAAATTTGCATAAAGGTTATACTGTAATGGCCTGGCAATCATCCCATCCTGTTCTGAGTTTGTTTTAAATATTTTTCAGATTGTTTGAAATACATCAGACTTCAGTCCAAACACAAAGGAAGTCTGTGGGAAAGCATTCTTTAGCTTCCAGATAGATGGAGATAATATTTATCGTACTTTTTTTTTTAAAAAAAAAAGCAGCAAAAAAACCCTAGGGACATCTAATGACATTAATAGAAGTGCTTTATGACCACTGCTTTTTACTGATTATCATAGAACATGGCTAAAAACAGTCCAAAAACCTTTGATCCGACTACTTTAGCCAATTTAGATCTTTTGTTATATCTTCATTATTAGAAATATTTAGGTAAATTTAGGCAGTAAGTTTTCAATGCAGAAAAGAGAAACAAAAGGTTATGATTACCAACATCAAATAAAAGGTTTCAATTTACTTTTAAAGAAATCATACTATGCGTTTTGCCTTACTTGCAGCCCCTGCCAGATTCCTCCCGATGCCTTGAAAATTACAACCATTTAATAATAATGTGCAAATGCTGCAAATTCCTTGCGGTGAAGCAACTGTGGATCTCAGGAATAGTTGTGCACTGAACAAATACTACAGACTGCAGCTCCAAGACATGTGGATAGCAGCGAGCCTTTCTAAAAGCTGTTGTGGCTTAGGATCCCTCATCAATTTTTGGTAATGAACATGTTAACATGAGTTTGGGCCAAGGCAAAACAGATCCATGTGCTTTGCTAAGGCCTAAGAAACTGGGTATGTCATGAAAAACACTGCAGAACAAAAGCAAATCCAGATTCTATAGAAGTGAAAATAAGGTCTCCCCTGTTTGAGCAATCATCCTTAAAAACAGATGAGCACATTGCAGACATCTGCATTTGCCACTGTCCTGCACAAAATTAAGAAAAAAACACTGCCCAGATACCCAGATGAAAGTAGTCCTCTTAGAGCATGAAAAGAGTGCCATGCTGGCATAAATACAGGACCCAATTGTAGAGGAAATACTAGTTAAAACAACAATATTATTTTAAAGTTTTTTTTTTCCTTAGCTATTCTGTAATAGGTGTTCCTATAGTTATTGGTTTCTACAGTCTCTGAATTTACATTTTATTAAAACATCCAAGTTCAGCATGGCACTTAAACAGGGTCTAGGAGACACAGCAT
>NW_010585693.1:198668-223515 GCF_000705375.1 Tinamus guttatus
TGCCCCACGCACTGCACAGAGGGCCAGAGGAGATGGCATGGCTGCTCAGTGACACGCCGCAGGGACGGGACGCTTCATCATTTTAACATCTACAAGAAATAATATATAAATAATTAAATAAATAAAACACAGGCTTATTGAATCTACTCCAGCTGAAAAAGAAGGGGAAGAAGCAGTTTAAACAAAAGTGTAAAGGCAAGATAAGAGTGTGGAACCAGAAGGACAGGAATTTAGAAGACTGTTCTGCTTAAAGTTTTAATACTTTTAATACAAAACTTGACAGCACTCATAATTCATTATAAGTTTTCTTTTTCTGTTTATGCTCCAGTATCAAGTAAACAAAAATGTTATTAAAAAGGCACACGGACAGTCATGTAGCTCCAGAGCCAAATTTTGACAATGAGTCTTTCTTTACTATGTCTGTCATAAGATAACCATTTCCATGAATATAAACTGTAGATGATTTTGACTATTTCCCAAAAAAGGAGAGCAGAACTTGGAGAGTTATTCTGTTATAAACCCCTTATTTTATGACTAGCTTTGGCCCAGCCTTGACAGTCAGTGGCTCTCATGTTTCGCTTTGTTCAGGACAAGCTATAGTGACAAATAATACATGAAACTCTGGGGGAATCAGCTGTTGTAGGAGGTAAAAGTATGACTATAGGCAAACTAATCTAAGCTTTGGGTGAAAATGTTCAGGATAAAGCCCAGATCTACTAATGTAAGGAAGAGAGAAACCCTTATTAAGGATAAGGGTCTCGTAAATGATCACCTGGAAGTCCGTACAGTTCCCCATAACTGCAGAGCTCTCCCGGACTCTCTGGTGTCTGTTGTATCCCACCATCCCTACTGAATTCTATCAAGTATGTACACAAGTACATTTCTCACTGACTCTTGTACCAGACCTTCTGAGTGATAATATGTAAGATATAGTAATCTTTTCATATTTCTCACATGAATGAGCACAAAGAAAATACCTGATATTGACTTGCACGTTATCATACAACATCAACAGATTCTTTGTCAAGACGCAAAATAAAACTTCTGGCCCATAAAACACTGGAGATTCAAGAAGCAGGCACTTCTACTTTTCACTCCTTACATAAGAACCGTCATCACTTACCATGGATCCGCTCATTGATTTCAGCAATGAGGAAGATTAAGTGCTAAGTTTGTTCATTTCAGTCCACTAAGACAAATTCTGATTGCCCACCAGGCCACAAAGCTGCCCTGACAAATCACATGTCTGAAGGTGTAAAAGTCTTCATCATGAAAGAAATGCAGAATTATGTTGGTGCAACTGAGCCTCTGTAAATTATGTCTTGACAAAGTGACTTTTAGAATAGAGTTGTCACCCTCCTAGATCTTTAAATTTCTTTGAGGATGGCAAGCTTCATTTCACATTCACATTTTCCACCTCTGTGGAGAGACTCTGCTTAAAAAGAAAATATATTCTAAGGGTAAGAGAAATCCATGCACAAGTCATTAGAGTGTGGGAGGCTGAGAAAGATGGAAAATGACACACAGAGCCAGGCCAAAAAGAAAACACAAAAAAACAAAAAACCCTGCTTTCAGAGGCAAAATTGGGTAGTAAGAAGCTGGTTCGACTTTAAGGCTTTCCTAGCTGAAGCTGAATATGAGAGCAAGCTTGAATTTTAAAATGTGGAGTCCAATTGCTGTATCTCTAGTGCATTTACATTCTTATTCTGCTTTCATATTTATATTCTATTTTTAAACTTGCATGCTCCAAAAACTATCACAGGGTGCAAATAAACAATGATAACACTTCTAACTTTTATTGCATCTTCCACCAAGCGACCCTAAAGCTCTTCAAAAGCACCGCGTTTTGTTTTGACCTTTGAACACATCTCACTGGTACAACTCCACTTATTTAAAAAAAAAAAGTTTCTATAGTCATACAGGGGAGTTTCTGCAAAAATCAAGACCAGAAATGCTAGATGAAAAGGCCAAAAACGCAAATTCCAAATGACATTTATGCATTTGTTCACCTAAAACCTAGGCTGATTCATGATCTGCAATCTGCAGGCATGGTAAGAGTTAATGGGTGTGTGTTAATGTTGCTGCTGTTAAACGGAGTTACATGTGTGCAGAGAGGGGAGAACAGATCCCTTACTGTTTTTCATTTTTGGATGTGGAGAGTTATATTTCATGGGGGATGAAAAACAAATAAATTTTACTTTAGGAACCCTTCTGTTTTACTTGTGCTATCACTAGCTTTGGCTGCTTCATGGACTGCAGAAAAAAAAATTAAACAGAAGAATATCAAATACTTTGCTTGAAATGCAAGACAAATAAATATATGACAAGGGCACTTTCATTGTTCTCTAAAATATAAGCTTACATTAGCAGTGAGTATGAAAAGTTTACTCTGCAGATGTCTGCTAGCCAGACAGCTCCAGCTCCCAATCAATGAAATCCTCTCATTCCCTTGGCTCATGGAGGAGCCCCGCTCTGGTGGAAGTTCACTTTTCTCCCGCTTCTCCAGCTTCCTGGATGCACCAAGTCCGCACTTGCTACTATATTTCAGCTTAGAAATTCTGTTCCACTCTATATGGCTATAGAACAAGGAGCAAATTTCCTGCTTCCACGTGAAGGACACCCTTCCTTTACCTCTGCATGAGGTTCATAGCCTTCTTCCTCTCCCTATTAGCCACTTTGCAGAAAGGCTTGCTGCTTTCCCCTTGTACTTTTTTTCCCTTCACATGCAGCATCTTTCATCCTCTGAGAAAAGCCTCTCTTGAGTCCATTTGTGCTCCTGACCAAGGAAAGAAGCCATCCCCTTTCTCTCCTTTTCTTTATTTCCATCCCACGACATGAAACTTTGGTATAAGATTTTTCCAGATTTTTAAAGCAGGAGGAGGAACTCTTTAGGAGTCTGGTTTACAGAGTTCCTTTACCCAGAATTAATTTTGAACTCATCTGCAGTCACTGAGTGCAGTCACTGGACCTGGAGAGTGAATATAGATTTTCTGGTTCTAACAAGAGTCTGTGTTTGTTAGTGTTCAAAAAGATCTGAAAGATAAAAAGGAACATCAATAGGGATTGTAAAGACTGGGAAAAGACTGGGCTGGGCTTTTTTTTGACAGTTTTTTTTTTTTTTTTGGTATTAAATGTCTCCTTCTGTTGAAGGATCTTGCAAGAACTTAAAATACAACAGAACTATTTTTGCCGTTTAATGCCTTTCACTAAAAATGTAATTAATAAAAATCTAAAATTACAAAGCATTTATTTTTTAAATAAAAAACCACAGGTTTTCTGATAAAGGTATTTATGAAACTTGAAGTATTTATCTTTGTGGAAGTACTCTATTGGACAAAGCATCTGTCAGGGCAATGCAGCCCATTCAGCTTTTGCCATAATTCAGATACATATTTGCTTTACTCTTCAGGAGCACTAAATTTGATACTACTAACTTTCTGAAGAATAAAGTTCAAAACAAAATAAAAATGATAAAAGACTTTTCCAGGAAAAAATGTCTTCATCTTGCATGTCATTTGAGGAAGATTCATTGTAATGACTCAATAGGCAACTCTGGACCAAAGAAAATGGAAAAGAGCATTTTCACATTCCAGCAGAATCCCCAACAAGCATCGTTTTGATGTTCTGTGGTTTTCACAAAGCAAGGTGTTATTTTAGATAGGTTTTGGGCTTTTATGCTTTTTTACTTTTATAAGTTTTTAAAAATTCTCACAGAACAGGTAGTTATTCTGCAACAGATAAAGCACAGAGTGAAAATCTGTTCAACATGAGTTCATCTCTTCTACAATTTAGGCTATAATTGAGCTGTCTAACATTTCTTATATAGAGGATTCCTGTGATTTTTTTTTCCAAGCAGCTCAAACTTTTAACTTGTGTCTAGCAGCCTTTGAAATTCAGAAGTATCCTTGCTTTATCTTACAAAATTCCATACAGGTTTGGCTGAGCTACACATTTTCGGAAATATCTTTTCCCTCCCTTCCCTTCCCTCCTCAGAGCAACGTGGCTGCATGAGCACCTGTAAGAGAACTCCAGGAAACCAGGCACGGCTCCCAGCATAGGCTGCACGAGCTGCCGTAGGGAGACCTCAAGGCTACTGGATCTGCTGGAGTAAAACTGGACATGGGAAGGAAGGAAATCTATCCTAAATCTTTAAATCTGTGATCAGCCAGACCTACCCTTTTAAAAGTGGCAAGAAACCCTTCCTGCTGGGAGATGCTAAAGCCCGGCCCTTGGCCTGCTGCCTCCTCACGGCCTCCCGGCTTTTCCACTCACAGCCACGTTACATTGAATTAGGAGATTTTGGAATGGAGAATGTCACAAAAAACACGACAGTATTCACTAAGCATAAGCAACGGGAGGTTTTTTGATACCGAATCCTGAAGGAGGAATGTGGTTTTGGGCAGAGCTTTAGTTAGGAGGCAAACTTCTTCTGCAAAAAAACAAGGCCAAACGTTAGCTTATAAATGCAGATAGAGATGAAAGACCATTTCATTGAATTTTTTACATAGCAGGCATACGTAAGCAGCAGAGATCAAGCAGAAACATTTATTTTGTTATCATTATTTTATCTTTGTTGGTCTGTGACCCCAGTCAGCAAACTTTGTTTAAGGAAGTCTGAGAGAACAGGGTCTGTTTCCTATAAACTCATCTCACATCCTCCTGGTCTGGCTTCCATTCGATGCTTTCACTAGCTTCATACCAAGCTTGGACACAGGATGTTGTTTACAAATAATCTGAGATAAAACATAAGCCTCCAGATCATTGTTCAGCTAGTTATTCTAAAATATCTCCCTCTGTGGAACACACAATCCTTCCTTATTTCCGGGCTTTATATTTCCCTGTACATTTCACTAAAGTGGCCACCCACCTTCTCTTCTGATGTTTTATGTACACAGTACACATGTATAGACCATCCAAAAACCTCAAGTACTGGAAAAGAAAAATAAGGATTTTTTGGTGTAGGATATTCATCTAGTGAACAGCTAGGTGCATTTACCTATTTTTTTAATATAAAAAAGGCAATCATGTAGGAACATTCAGAAAGAGCTGTCTGAATTAATAACTATCTGAAAATATTTACATTTCTATTCTATAAAAAACAGAAAAGACACCTACTTTTAAAACAAGTATGTCTTCAGGATGAAAACATAAAATATGAAATCTTTCACGTCAATTTTAATAGTAAAGTTTGCGTGTGTGTGATGCACATATATGATATATATGACCAGTCACATATCTACCGCTGATTTTTGCACATACACATATAGCTCAGGAGTGTCTTTTCACAAGGTAACTGCCATTTCCTTTAAAGAGGTCTCCTACTGTTTAGGTTCACCCAAGAATCAGTGGACAGAAAGAGGAGCTCAGTCTTTGTGCAGCACTGAAAGTGCTACGTAATTGATACTCTGCCTGCAAGCCACTGCCCAGGTCCCACTGGCTCCAACAGGAGAAGAACTGGGGCCCCTATGAAAGCATGCATAGCATGCTTCCACACACTTTTTTACATACTTTTAGTTTTTTACACTTTTATATAAATACTACTCACATTCACTTTTTTTTTTTTTTTAAAAAAAAAAGAAGAAGAAGTCCAGCTTATGCTAAAGCTAACCAGACTACTGCAGCTGACTCAGGTACATTGTAGACATACTGCCCCTTTAAAAGCAATTTTAAGGGATACAGATAAACTGATACACTTAGAACCATATTTTGTCTCAGATGGAAAAAAAAGGTGCTGACACCTGTGAGGTAATACAAATACAAAACAAACAATTTGTATCAAACAAAATTAGCCAAAGGGAAGATTTTTCAGTGATTGCATAAAAAGCCTGACAGATACAGTGAGTTTCTGAATGTATTTATAATACAGTGTTAGGTGGTAAGGGTTAAATGATAAATTCTACTATTCAGGATTACTACCAGCCATAGGCTGACTTTTGGTGCTAAGACTCTAGTCCATTAAAAAGCGCAAACCGTTAAAGATTTCTGAAAGAAACAGAGTAACAGTTACAGACCAACATTTATGCAGAAAATTGATTCCATTTCTTCACTGAAATATTGCTATGCCCTATTCTACTTGACATGAGTGTTATACTCTGTGATATGACCCACAATAAAATGTATTTCCTTAATTATTCTAGTACCTCTCTTTCTGTCAAAATACTTGAAATTAACAGGTAACATAAAAACATGTTAGAAAACACTCTGAAACAGGAGTATCAAAAATGATATAGTACTGTGCATTCAGTATGTAGTAGCAAGATGAGACTGTATTGAACAGTGGAACTTCAATATTGATATTTATTAGAGAGATAAAAGCTAAGTTCAATGTATTACCATTTATATCAGTACTTACCCTATAACATTCAGCTTAAAGCAAAGACTATTTCAATGCAGTTCCCCAGTTCCTGGCCAGTGATAGATCAAATGGGAAAGAGACTACAAAAGGTAATATCCCCCTAATACTAGGTCTGAAGAACTGACTTGGATTGAAACACTAATTAGAAGATGTTTCAGAACAAAACAATAAAGTGAAGAGAAACAAACCATTAGGGCCAAATAACAACACTCAAATGAGAAATTAGTGAACTTGTGAATACGGCACCTTCAGGTAGCCTCTAGGTAGGACAAATGGAAGGGGAAGATTATAGTGTCTGCAATGCAGAAAAGAGAAGCCACAAAGAGGGAGATTACTGCTCAAATTCACAATAGCACTTATAGGAACTGGCACTTTTTAGCTTAGTCAGAAGGGAGGAAAAACTGAAATGACAACAGTGCTAATGATACATTACCACTTATTTGGGAAATTGTCTGAAGAGACATAGAGGAACCTAATTGCAGTGAAAAAAATAGATAAAATTACTAGCAGATAAAAATACTGATGGAGACCCATGTTGATAAACATAATGAAACGCAGATAGGAAAAAATAAGCTAACTATAAATGCATAATGAAGCTCTATAAATTATCTGCTACCAATCAGAAAAAAAATCTTAGAATCACTGTGGCTAGTTATCTGCAACTGAATCTTAAGCTGACGCTAAGAAAGTATGTAGCGAAGTAGAAAAAATAGACAGAAAGCCAATAATGGCATAATGAGATTTTCTAAGTCCCTGTTATGCCATGAGCTGGATACTGTTTGTAGTGACATTCATTTCAGCCAGAAAGAGTAGCAGTGTATGGGAAGGTGTAGCAAAAATCAGTAAAGATGGTATCGAGTACAGTGCAACTTCTATCTGAGCCCCACTAAAATAGATGAAGATTTCCTGCCTGGGAAAGAGAAGATTGCATATATAAATACACACTATCATGGAGAAGGAGATTAGGAATCATTTATTCACTATGTCACAGAAATCTATAAAAATATCAAGCAGAAATATTAAAACAGAAAAATACGCAACAAAACATTGAACTCTCTATTCTTTATGTACAAGAAATAAGTATTTTGCTTGTGTCTGTAAATAAATAGAAGTTGCAATGAATAGCAAAAGGTGTATGATTTCTAACAGAAGAAAAATCACATAGTTTTTCAAACCATGTACCTGAAGTCACTCTCATTACTTGGTAAGGATTTTCCCTTCCTTGTGGGGATCAGTTTTATTATCCCTTTAGGAAGTTATTCTACATTCTCCTTCAGAGATTCTGGCATATGTCAGATATGCCCGTTATATGCTAATGTCAGGGAAAATGCATAACCTTGTTAAGGTTGTTTCAATCTGTTCTTTAAAAGATATTTAAAATATAACAAGAACTGCAATAGTGTTCAGCAGTACTGAAAGATCTCAGTAAGTTAGATAACCCAGCTATAAAGGGAAGTTGGAACGTTGTTCATTCAGATACATCCAAAATTGTGCTTGTTTTGGGCAAATGTTATTGGTTTCTAAGACATGAACCTGAACTTTTGTCAATATGCCTTAGTTTGTTGTTAGGAAACATAAAACAATGTAGAGTTGCTTCCTTTTCTACTCCTCCTCAAAATGAAACACATATTACCCATTCTCATAATCATACAAAGGAGGCTTTTACTTAGAGCCAACATGTGATTACAGTGGGCTTTAGCTTTATTTTATTTTTATTTGGTTCACGAGTGTTGAGGTCTGATCAGCTGAGCCTCACAGAGGAAAACACACAGGGAAATAAAGGGACCCAAACTGATCCACATGTATCCGGCTTACTTCAGACATAACTTTCTTACACTAAATTTAATTATTAAATTTAAAAAAATCAATTTAAAAGATGCAACTTAAAACATCCAGCCTACCTTTATCTGTTTGTACAATTTGGCATTGATGAATAGTCAATAAAACAGAAAAATAGTATTTTTAAGTATCTAAAGAGTAATTGTGTAGTGATCTTGTTAATGGTGTTCTAATGAATTAATGATCAGCAATAAATTTTACTAGATATTATAACTGAGATTCCTCCATCACCTTTACCAGAGTAGATATCATTTCAGAGTGAAAATGGACATCAAATTTCTTCAGGATGCTAAGAAATTTAAATCTAAAAGCATTGACATTTATAGCATA
This sequence comes from Tinamus guttatus, assembly GCF_000705375.1. The sequence continues at coordinate 207,193 of NW_010585693.1, forward strand.
CACTTTCTTTTTTTCCAGAAGAAAAGGAATATCCATCAAAAGGTTCTCCATCCTTTCCTTGGATATACTCAAGGATATCCATCACAATTGATCTGCAAGTCCTCTGGTCTTCAAAGTCTAATAGTTTGAAAGACATTATTCCACTTTGATTTCAACACAGTACATCTAGCTTATTTCTTTGGACTTTCTGTGTGAGTAGTTTTTTTTTTCCCTAAGCATTTTGTAAGAAAATTTCAGCTTTATGTTTTCAGCTCTGCATCCCTCTCCCCTCAGCCCTCTATCTCCCCTCCCCACACTGTTCACTGAAAGGCTCTTTACAAGAAGAATTGAAAGAAAAACCAACCATCTCATAAGACAAGGCAAAACAGAAAACTGTGACTTTTACATTTGGTGCCACATTAGGATGATTTTTTCCCCAACCTCAAATTTTTCATGACGGCAGAAATTCCATTTTCTAAGCAGCTCTAGTAAAAAACTAATTTCTTAGCTACAGGAGGTCCTTTTGAAAACAATATATATATTAACCAGACTGTATTCTTAATGCTGTTAGATTTAAGTTTCTAATGCAGTGTTTCCATTTAAAGAAACATTGCTGGTGCTCATTATAGTCATGAACTATGAAATCTAAGTGCAATGGACAATGACTTTTGGCAACTGGGCCCTTACAAAAATAGTGGAAAGCACTATTTTATTGCTTGTGCAATTAAGAAGGAACTTTACAGTAACTTTGACACTGTTATGCATAATTATGCATACATGAAGAGTTGAAAATGATTTTACCCTTCTCTAAAGTCAAATACTTTATCATCAAGAATATAGAGAGAATGATGGCAGCAGCTGTGCGTTTTGATAGGAGTAAGCCACCTCTTCCTTAGAATTGCATTTTAATGCAACTGAAAAAAAAAAAAGTGGTGAGAACAAAATGGGCAAGTATTTCTGGAATGCAGCTAAAAATGCAAAAAGCAAAAATTATTCAAAATGACTACTGTACTAGATAATTTCAAGAAACTAGAGAAATTACTTGAAGTACTTGCAGTACTGCTTCTACCATGGAATATACAACTCTGAGACCATTCTTTCAGTAAAGATTTCTCATTTTAGCACATTATTATTGATAGCTATTGATAGCTCTGGTGTAAAACAACATTACACGAAGATCAATAATACAGGTAAAATGCAAAGACGTATCTGCTATTTAGCATCTGACAATAAATAACCAGTCACTGCTGTTTAGCCACATGATTTTAAGTGGAACATTCATTTACTGTAACACTAAAGAGCATTTGTCACTGATGAGGGTGTAGTGTAACAAGCCCCTACAGAACTCTCACTGGTAAGACACTATCTACCCTTGAAAGCCTTGACCTGATATAGAGAAAGCTATAGGGTGGAAGAACCACCAAAGACTCAACCAGCTTGATTTTGATACAAGATATAATAAAATAACAAAATGAAAAACATCAGAGTAAGAGAAAGAAAAACCTACAGAGAAGTGTCGACTGAAAATAATATATCGTATGAGTTAAATCGACTTTTAATGTAGATACATATTGCCTAGACAGACCTCTATACTTGTGTTCGGTGGCGAATGCACATTATGCCAAACAGAAAATACCAAGCACTCCAGAGAAACAAGCAATTGTGGTAATAGGGGATTTGAAGTTCTCTACCACCAAAAGACAGCATTTAAAATATGTAGTTTCTAAAAGTACTGAAATCAGCAGTTATCAATGGTGAATGATGAAATAGAAAAAAAAACCTCAAAGCACAATCAACAACCCTGAAAACACATTGAAATTCATTACTGGTAATCTGTTTCCAAAATATCACTATTACAATTCTATATTCATAGGATTTTTGTGTGAAAAATCTATATACATTTGGTTTTAGAGTTTATATACATTTGGTTCATCATTTCTGATGAATGGCTTTTGTATAGTGAGAAATTTGGGCCTAAAAATTCATCAGAGTTTCTTACATATAAATATTTTCTACTGCAATTGGAACTATGACAATGATTATTTGTACACACTGCTTTGCTTGAGCAAAACTGGGTCGGTCTATTTCTTAGTCTTGCAGCTATAACCCCATTTGTAAATCTTGCTCTGATGGTGAAACTACTCAGAATCTCCCAATGATTGCATTTCTGTTGTCTGGCTTATGGGAAAAGAAATATACTGCTGATCTCTAATAATTTACTTAATCCAACTCTGCCACAACAAATATGTGTGTGTGTGTGCTATAAAACTCATGGATGCATATGTACATATATTTTTGTATATATGGCCATGCTTCAAGCCGTCACTCAGTATTCACATTCATCTCCATCCTCAAAGGAGATACTCTAAACCCAACTGGACGTGGTCCTGAGCAACCTGCCGCACTCAGCCCTACTTAGAGAAGGGGGTTGGACTACACGGGCACCAAAGGCTCTGTCCAGCTAACTGCATCTGTGATTCTCAGATGCCTATTGCTTGAAGAAATCAATATGTAGCTTTTCCTGGAATGTCCTGCAAAGCCTTTTCAAATGCTCACACCCTTATGTTGCTCCATTTTTTGTTTTTTCCTCTCTTGTCTTTGTACAGGGAACAGAACATCAACATAAAAGCCATCTTCTAGTTTTTCTCCAGACAAACAAACAACAGAAAATAGAACCAGATGAGCAAAAGAAAAACGGAGAATGTTCTAGAATCTATCTCTTTTCTGAGAAAAGAGACAACTGCTCATAAATCTCTTCCTACTCCTGCCTTCCTTAGAGAAGCTTTAGATCAAGCCTCAAAATTCGTATTAAGAACAAAAGAAAAATCCGTTATAAAACTGTGTAAAACATCTGACAAAAAATAAAAATGAAACAATTCTTGAGACTTAAGAAAATACTGAAATGATCACCCCTATTGTTCCACCACCCAAAGAACAGTTCAAATATATTTTTTAAGTAGAGGAATTAAAAAAAAAAGTATAAACCTGTCTATATAAAAACTGCCCACCCAACCAGTTATCTCTGATCCTTATTTTCCTTAGGAGGAAATAAATTTTACTTGGTGTCACAAAGGCCTTCATCAATTAGGCCCAAATCTTTCAACTGACTTTATTCAAGTGCTCTTATTATGGAATTTAACATGGAGTTCACTAGATACACAGTTCAAAAGAAGAGTTTGCAGGGACAAAATTTTATGGTGAGAAGGATATTTGCATTATTTCCATCACATGAATATAATCACTTGAATTAATTTTCCTGCCAGCTGCAGACACTAATTCATGTGATTAATTGTTTATAGGAGTCATCTGATATAACTTGTTTGGCTATGGGTGAATTTAAAATTAAGTATAAAAATATTTTAGAAGGAACAGAGCAAGATCAAAAACTATACAGTCTGTGTTAGATTGTATGCTTTTCCTTTTTCATGTTCAGTATTGCTATATATCTATAAAATAATTTCTTTTTTAAGATAACAAACTTTCCATGAATAAGTTTTTCTTGCATAACATACCTACCCAAACACAATTGCATAACACAGAAATTAGATTTAAGTAGACCTAGACATTTAATAGAGATTCATCTTCCACACTTTTAAATAAAACTTCTAAATGAAAACGAGAGCAGCTTTATCTACGTTGGTTTCTCTTATTGCTTGTAAGAAGCTTCATGTTAAAATAGGAAAATATTTTGCGGGGTTTGATCTGTTGTCTACTCCATAGCTCAGATGTGTGAGGCCCTTTCCTTCATTTGCATTGAGGTCACATGAGGCCATATATTCTTTAAAACCCAGAAGACAGTGCTGCAGAAGAAGGTGCCCCCTGCTACGGAATAATTATTTTTATCATTTGATATTTTTTCTTCTCTTCAACCAGACTAATGGCTAATACTAAGTATACATGCACGTACTTGCAGGGGCAAGGAGGGGAACTCAGCACAGGGAAAGGCACTAAAGCTAAATCCCTTGAGACATCAAAATTCCAGCACAAATTTCATGGGAGTGACGCACAGACTGAGGCGTTCAGATTTCTCTCTGACCTTCTTCCTGTCTCAGCCCTTCAGGTTCAGGGCACAAAAATGGAGAGGGCTGTGCAGAATTGAGCCAGTTATTGCTCCTTTAATGCTCACCCCACGAGATAAGCGGGTGACACGCTGCCCACCAGCTGGTCTCTGTCCCTGTCCCCTGAAGAGACCCCTCCGGTCTCCTCACCAGCCAGAGCTGCTGACGACCACGAGCGGCTTCTGCTGCCCGAATGGGCTGGGCAGTACAGCCCGCAGTAATGCAAAGGAGACCCCATCCTGGAGTCTTTAGTGGTCCTTCACTTCCTTTCATACCACCAAAGTGAATTTATTACTCACCAATTGTTTTGCAACAATATGCAGCAAAAACACAGCTAAAAACTTGTGGAAAATCTCTCTCTCATGATGACTCATGTTTCATTACCAAACTGGCCAATAACTATACAGAGTCTTAATGATGCACAGAAACAAGGTCTCACATTACTTACGTGTAATAACTGTCACTTTAGATTTTCGGAAAGAAAAGGAAATGCTATATAAATTGCCATGAAAAACACCTCCGATGTCCATAGTGATTAAATAACTAAATCACCGAGTTTATGTAAAATAGCAGCAGCTCCATTCATATATATAAAATGAAATTTCCTTCTAAACTTCTTAACAGCAAATTCTTTTTATTTTCATTAACTTTAAAGAAATTCATACAATTTGAATGAAAACTAGTCACCTGATATTTACTGAACCTTGCTTTTCGTCTTCTAAATGAAAGCACAGCACACCACACAAACTGTGTGTCTCAATACTCATTGCTAAAAATAATCTACTTTAGCTAACACCAAGAAGTATAGCTTGGAAGTTCATATTTAGAACATATATTTTCAAGATTGTATCATCAGCTAAAGCACAAGCTTCATCTAGGGCTGCTGTGAGAAAAAGCTAGAGCCCAAGCCCAGCAGAGGTAGCACTGATGTATCTGGTTAAAGCTCTCCCTCATCCTTACTGCTGGAGGGGAGGAAAGGTAGCGGCGAGAAAAAACATAGCCCTAAATGCCCTCCCTGTTGGCAGATGAGGTGAATAAAAAAAGAGAGATCATTCACACTTCTAGCTTTCCTATTTAATATCCCTTAAAAAACTACACAAGCAAGAACATGCAGTTCTATTTCTATAGGAATACAAATAACGTTCAGCATATCAAGCATTTTTTAAAAAAATGAAATAAAATGCACAAGACAACTTTGCTATAGATTTTTTGAAAAACACAATTGGCAGTCTACAAGTAAATGCACATTTATTATTATTATTGTTACCTCCAGTTTTAGTGCTGAAATCCTAAATGCAGAAGGCTCCAGTGCTGGATGCTGTTTCTTTGCTGGTTTTCTTTTTTTTTCCTTTTTTGTTTTTTTCTTTTCCCTTTTTGAGGAGGTGTGTTGGGGTGCTTTGGGGTCTTTTTAAGCAGGAAAGATTCCAAAACAGCCTTACCTAGATGAAGCGAACACGGCGCCGAACACGCCCTTCCTAAAATCTTTGGTCCAAAACCCCAAACGAAGGAGCAAACAAACAAAAGAAGCGTGTCCCATTTAGCTCCTGCTAGCATAAAAGTTCAGATTTCGTTACTGAGATCATTGCTCTATTCTGAGCCGTTTTGCTCAATGTGTGATTCTAACAAAAACACCCTCTGCAGCTGGAGGGAGCCTTAACTAAGCATGATTCTGTCAAGCTTCTCCCGGGGACTTCTGTCTCCTAAATTCAGACTGATGTTTTGCGAAAGGGGCCTCAACAACCAGGCCCAGATTGCCTGAAAAGTATTTCCTGCCTTTGAGAGCGAGGGAGAGAGAGAGCGACTGTGTGTGCGAGCGCGCGGGGACGTGCATGGGAGAGGGAGAGAAAGGGAGAGAGCCCCTGGTCGGGGGAAAACAGAGATAGACGGCGAGACAGGACTGCGAGACGCTCAGTTCAGTACGCCGCCAAGGTAGTCTGTATTCAAGGTATTATTTGCGCTATACTTACGTGTGTTTTCAAATCCCTCCCTGGTGTTTAATCTTCTTTTTCTTTTTTTTTTAAACATATCTCTAATATTCATGCAAAGGTAACGGTCATCCAGAAAAAAAAGAGGAGAAAATCTCTAAAAGCTCATGTCTTCCTAACTACTCAGCAGCAAGCAATAGGCACTGAACAACTTGGCTTAAAATCATTAAGGCATCCCATTTACAAAAGGTCTAATGCTGTTCTGAGCAGGAAATACACACAGTTAGAGAGATACCGCGTACATATGCATGCTAAAACTGTATTCCTACTCAAAACTAGTTAGATCCTATGCAATGAATGCTACAGTTTAAATGCAGGCATATTAGAGGCAATGGTATATGTTGCTTTACCTCTTTCGAGAATCCTCCAGAGTCACACAAATCCAGCTCTGCAAAAGCAAAAGGACAGACTCCATCTTGATCATATTAATATTTTGCTGACATAAAACACTTGTAAGTACTTCGTTGCAGTTTGACAGGGTGCCTGAATCATGTCTCCAGAGTAACCCACAGCATCTACATCCTTTGGTCTATACAGATTTCGAGAATATCATCTGTTTATCTTTTCTGCTTTCTTCTGCCTCCTCTGAATGACTTCCTCTTAGCTGTTGCAGCCTGAGAACTTGGATTACCATTTGGTTTTGATTAAAACCAGACGGACAGCTCTGTAGAAGTTTGAGAGTAAACTAATGGAAATCACTAGCATGGCTTTAATTAGCGTATCAATTAATAAGAAATGCTAGCTATTCCTATAACAAATACTACTGAGAAACACATAAAAAGATACATCCTTAGCCACTGGTGTCATATTTAGGGAATTAATTTACTCAAATTTTATTTCATTCAGGTCACGTGAATCACCGCAAGAATGACGATACATGATTTCCAAACTGCAGGGTGAAACCAAGTCTTTTTTTTTTTTTTTTCTTCTCCTTCTTCTATTAAAGAAAGAAAGAAGTGTTGTCACAAGCTTTAATCATCCTTTCAGGTGGGTCATTCAAACATCATTTACCCCCTGGTGACACCTTCAGCCATTTCAAACCCTTTTTTTTTCTTTTTTTTTTTTTTTTTTTCTCTCTGAGTAAGTGATTCTAGCACTACCCATCAGTTCTCTGACTGATCTCTGGCCTATGCCTGGCAGCCACGGGAGCTCAGAGAGGGCGTTAGGACATAGGACATAGTGCATCCACTACCCACGGCAGTGTCTGAATTACTTGTGACTGGAAAGTCTCCATTCAGCACTTCCTTTGTGGTCTCTAACGAGTGGCACAAAGTATTTATTCTGCAAGAAGATAGGAAACCTTTGTAATTGCTGATTTCTACCAGCCTCTACCAGCTGCCTTTTTACTATTAATACATTAATTACTTGAAGTAAGTCTTCTTGAGGAGATTTCTTTAGTCAAGAAAAAAGCCAGCTCTATAAGACGCTCTCAAACTTAACAAATTATCTCCAGATATAACTCATGAACACGTAGAATTTTATACTAAAACCTGCTAAATTTTCTGAATGTCGTGCTCATCGTTGTGCATTTCGTATATGCATTCTTCTACCTTAGATGCAAAGTTACACATGCCCAAATGAAGTGGGTTGGAAATCTGTCCCAAGAGCTGTTCCCTACATGAACAGTGACAGCAGACAACCCTAAGGGGAAGGACTGAGCCCAAGCTCTGAATTGTCAAATAAATGGCAGTAAGCTCTGACCAACTAAAAGTAAATATCTTTTCAGAATGAGTTTTAAGTATATTTGACTAGTTTGAGGACCCAAATACATAACTTTGCTCTACTATAAATTGTGATTTATATTTTTCTTCCTATACATCCTACAGGTCACTTCAGGACACATTTTATTTGCAGTTATGTAATTGCAAAAATTGTACAGTTTTGAAGTTTATTTTGTGGTTATCAAAATAAAACCAGAAAGTCTTTAGTTTCCTGACAGTTAAATGTTACTAAGAATGTCTTTTTTGTTGTTGTTTTGTTTTATAACACAAGAAAAGTGATGAAAAAATGAAACATTCTCTCTCAAAAATAGATATTTCAAGACAATTTCAATCAGAACCCTTCAGATGAAGTTTGCTTAACTTCAAGAACATCAAGAACATCAAGAAATTTCGATTTCAATAAAACAAAGTTGGTCACAGGCATCAGAACCTTCAGATGAAGTTTGCTTAACATTCCATCAAGAAATTTCCATTTCAATAAAACAAAGTTGGTCACAGGAATATGCATTTGATTCAGGTTTCAAACACGAGCAAGTGAAAAAATATTTACAGACTAACAGTTAGGACATGGTCTGCTCTGTCAGTTTGACAAAGATATTTTATTTTTTAATATTAGAATACTTGATGGATAGCTAAACAAAAAGGTCAACTTGAATACTTGAGCTGATCATTCAGAATGTGTTAATTATATGTTTGCAATTAGTAATACTGTACTATGATTGTCAAAGATCCTAAACTTCTAAATAATTTACACAAAATCATTTAGGTCATTGCTTAAATTTGTTTAATCTTACTTATTGTCATCCTCATACATGTTCTTGGTGACATGTTAATAAAGATAATCAATAAATCAAAGAAAAAAATGCAAATAAGAACCATTTGTTTTTTATTTACACATTTTTCAGCAGAAAATGTTTCTCATGAGACAAGCACAAAGACTCAAATAACATGCAAATGAGGATGAGCATTTGTCAAAAGACTGAAATGATTCCTAAAAATATGTGGATGATAATCTGTAGGTAAATTGTCTGTTTTTCATAGTGTTTATTCTATTTCCTGTTTAGAACTTGAAAACTCAGGCTTGAATGATCAATAATTTTGTTTTCAATATATAAGGCTATTAGAAGCACATTTGTCAGAGTTGATTACATTTTCTCTGACATAAGTTGTTAGTCGTCGTTCCAAACAAATCTCACTCTTTAGCAAATTCTAAATACTGGTTGGATTTTTTTTTCATTTATCTTCATATGAACTCCTTTAGTACAGGGAAACATTCTAAAACCAGCATAGATGGACTCAATTAAGCAACCTAAGGACAATTAAGCTTTCCTCAAGGTAGTGTGCACTGCTTTTCTTGTGTTGGAGCACAGATGCAAAACCTGGAAGAGCACAATTCCTGCAGCCCCCACAGGCATGGAAACTGTGGTGTTCTACATGTTTAGGCTCCTAGGCAAAGAATAGTAGAGTGCAGCAAGAGACTGCGAAGCCTTCTGGTAGTTACTTCTGTACAGTGATGCAAACTGAAGTTAAACCATGGCTTCAAGAACTGATCAATAAAGAGCTGGTTCCAATCTCACTGGAATTAACCTAGGCAAATTTTGGCCCTGCTTCTACCTCAGGGTAATTTATTAGTGCATCTGTCATAACTTGGCAAGAAGGTCGGAATGCTGTATAACGTTGAACTGTATCTTACATTTCCTGTCGTGGAGACTCTTTATCTCCTCTTCTAAGGATGTCTTTCAAGCAATTATTAATTTCTAAATCAAGCAACTGTGAATGCCATTGTTGTCATAAAGACTTTAATTTTTAAAGAAAAAGTAAACCATAAGGACGTAAGCAACTGCTGTTTTCAAGCCCTGTACAAAAATATTTTGATTGCAAGATAAGTTAAAAATAATCACATGGGTTAGGGTAGCATTTTATTTATGCATAGCTAAGACAGTGACACAGTGAGACACATGCTTAGAAGTGATGAATATTAAGAGTAGTGCCATTAGATATTGGATATGAGTAAAAAAGTATGTAACCAGGTTCTCTAACAGTTTTCAAATCTCAGTGAAGACAATTATTTCCCTAAGTCTCTTCTTGGAATGACATTGATGCACATGTACTTAAAGTCACGTTTGATTGCTGTTATTGTTGTTGAGATAGGATTGAAATAGCTGCAATAAACTTGAGGGAGATACTTTGATTTACAGCAATTGAGGATGTGGTCCATTTGTTCCAGACTTTTGCAAGATACTTGGACTCAGCCTCTCTAATTGCTTTCAGACCTGTGGAACCAGCTAGCCCCTCAGTGGCTCTATCTGTTCAGCCTACACAATGTGAGACCTGTTAATTCTCTACTGATTTTTTGTTCTGTTTCTATGCTCATACTTGCAGGTAAGTATTTATTTTTGTCCATATATTGAAAGTGGAATCGTATAAAATAAGTGCTATCGATCCCCTGCCTAAGCCCTCTTTCCATGGTCAGAAGTGTAATTCAGTTATATCTGACTATTCAATAGCAACTGTGATCTCATCATTATTTATTGTAATAGCATGTAAATTTGCAGTGCATGAAAAATACAGTTTGCTGCGCTAATAAACTTTTTGGAGGGCTTGCAGGAAGCAAGTTTGGCAGTGGACTCCCTCCTAAGAATTAATCTGAAAAAATCCATAAGAGCATCTAAAGGGTTTAAGAAGCACAGGCAGGTACAACAAAGTCCTATGAATTTGAACTATGAAGTCAAACCTAGTCCAGTCCAAACAGGTTTTTGTGACAGAAAAAAAAAACTACATTAATAGACATTTACCAGTGCTGTCTATAAAGGAAATGGATAAGAAAACAGGACTGTTTATCTGAAGAGTATTTGCAAAAGAAAGAACTACAAACACACGAAAAAAAAAAGTATATGCAATTGTTATTGTTTCTGTTGTTTTAACCCAGTATAAGGATATATTTTATTTTTATACTCCCGCTGCCTGCGGTATTGTTCTCCATGACATTTATCAGAAGGCAGTTACTATGTACATCATACGGAAATTTCCTATATGCATTATATGGTTAATAATAACCTAACCATGTAGCTACTTCCAGAAAGAACTATGAATTTAAGGACAAACACCTCTATGCGTGAAAGTAGCCCTTACGATCACTGTTAGTGAAGAATTAAAGGGGAAAAAAAAAAAAAAAAAGAGCTTTCTTCTAGCTAATTTCAGCCTTGCTTGTGACACTAAATGAAATACCACACACTTTAATTTCTAACAAAAGCCATTTATAGATCATCTATCGCATGCCCATCTATCTGAGTATGTCTTACAAATGTAAACTGTCATCTTAAATAAACCACATGAAAAAAGTGATACATAAATCTTTATAAGAGATATAAATTAGTTCACATTTAAAAATGAAACAAATGTAAGCGATCATTATTAGCAAGAAACTATGACAAACAAGCCATGCAAACCTGTTTCTATAATAGTCATCATAGTCCATCAATAATTTCTTATTAATGACCAAATAAGAAAATTAAAAGAATTGATTAAACCAAAAATTTCATTTGGTTTAAATTAAATATATAAAATTCTCCTGCTTGCAAAGATCCATTTGCAAAGATCTACTGACTTTGTAGCCTGCAGGCATTTAAAAAACCACATGACAGACCAAGGGACAGACATTGAAAAGAACCACAGAAATAAAACTTGAAACCACTGCTGTCTATCTCAAGGCATTTCCAGTTATGCGAGCTCAAAAGGAGAATGGCCAGTGGACTTGCAAAATTCAGCATCTTAAAATATTAAATACAACTATTATGAAAAGCACTGTACATAGTATTAACTATGCTTCTCCAGGGCTACGTCCATTTTGCTTGAATGCCCAGAGAATACTTTTTGCTGCATTAAAATTGTGCAAAATATCCCTTAAAAAAAAAAACAAAACACAATGACATTCTGCACTGATAAAGGTTGCTCTTTCACAAAGCGCTTCTTTTCTTATCTATGCCTTCAATAATATTAAATCTAGTCTTCAGATTAGCACTAAATCCACTGAAGCTTGTGATTTTAAATGTACACCCAGTTTAATACGTGATGGTGTCAGCAGCTTTCATCCTATGCAGAATAAGATGACCAGGCCCTGTTTGTTTTGCATTTGGATGTGTACAGAGTATTTAACATTCTTACAAAACCTATAAAAGTATGTGCAAATTCTTCCTTTATTTTCTCCATTGCAAAATACCATAAAGATTTGCTTTGAGTGTCACATTTCATTCCGTCAGTAATCCATTTTATTTTCAGAGTCAACAAGAAAATACTTACAGTGTTACTGAGTTTTTTCTTAAAACAAACCAAGCAAGGCTGTTTGACTGTTTCCTGAGAAAATACTTGGGAGACATAAATACAATTATCACTGTTTTCTTGTAGAAACTACTGATTACTCAAAATAAATTCAGACTTCCCAAACAATAGGGAATTATTGGATTACCTCAGACAGATTCCTTCCTGGTGTCATTTTATTTAGCATCATTAACTTTAGCTGTGCTGACTTAAAGCAGTTTGGATAATCATTTTAAGAAATACATTATTTTGTAAGTGGTCATTTCCATGACAATATAAATCAGCATATATGATGACTGAACTGCACAAAACTGTACAAAACACAGCAATCATTCAAGTCAAAATTTTAAGTGTTTTTTGAAGACAGAAATTGCTGCATGGGTTCATTCAGGGAAAGATCCAGGTTTCCAAAGGGATTGGCTAAACCTACATTCCAGAAATATATTTAAGTTGTGCCAAACATATTTATAGCTTTAAAATATTTATAGCTTTCAATGCTGCTCCTATGGAATCAAATTTATGGTTTACTGCCTTGTAGGTGAAGAATATATGCTTTTTGGAAACAACAAATTGTGTGATCTTAATCCAGTACGTAGTTAAGATTTGAGGGGCATGTTGACATTGCAGAACTGAACTTACCTCCAAAAACAGAAAAAGTAGATTCAATTTTTAATCTAAATCTTTTTAAATAAACTATCAGTGGAAAAATGAGTACCCACAACACCTCTCAAGCACCCAGAAGTGGCTCCCAAGATATCACAGAATAGATTTGAAAATATACTAGCATCCTAAATAAATTTGTGGGATATGCTCAAATAATGCCATCATCTTATGGACTGAAGAAAAACAAACATATTTACTTTCAGGTTAGCCTGGCAGCTGAGAAAATGAGAGAAAAAAAAGAAACACTGAGCTTCAGGAAAGCTTTACATGTGGCAAAGATCTTCTGCTAAGTTACACAGTTTAGCTAGTCCAAAATTTGGCAAGGCCTTGAAAACGTCTTCATTGTCATCACTTTCCTTGACAATTTTAGTAAGAGCAATAAGACTAAAGGACCACTTGATCAGCTAGGCAGTGTAAGATAAAAGTAAATCCTTTCATCTGTCAACTTACAGAGATAAGAATTACCATAGAGAATCATCTATTTGAAAGGACTGTTTGAGGTTTCTTTGGAATTTTTAGATTTCTGTACTCCAAGAATTTCGGACTGAATCTAACCCTGCAAAATAAGCCTATATGATAAAAGTCTCACTTCACAGAACTTTATCTAGGTATAGTCTCTTTAGCAGACACGAGAAACTGAAATTCATTTAACCATAAAATTCTGTTTTCAGACATAGAGGCCTAAATCAAATAAATAAACATTGAATAAAGCAAAAGTATAAGCCACAATGGCTTTTAGTAATCTGAAATTATATCCTATTTATATTATATCCTATTTATATTATATCCTATATCCTATTTATATTATATCCTATATCCTATATATATTATATCCTATATCCTATTATATCCATATCCTATATGACAAATGTCATCCTTACGTTAGGTCAGTTGTACATAGGACGGATTCTCATCTCGGGCTGCGTTTGCCTTGCAAACTCTGCCGGTTCATCCAGCTAAGCACTTCTCTACCGTGCAGCAGTAATAGCCAAGTGCTGCCCAAAATGAGCTGGTTACCCAGCCCCTGGGACTGAGAGCTTCCCAGAAAGCTATGAAAGAAAAACTCTTTTCATTCATCAGCTTTACATTCTTTAGTTTGTTTTAAGATAATTCTGTCCAAATAGGAATAGAGAAGGATCTAGTCAGTGACCTTAGTCCATTACAGGAGTAAGAAAAAATGATTTAGGTAATTCAGATGTTAATACTGAATAGTGTGAATACTCAACTACTGTGTCCAGTTTTGGGCCCCTCACTACAAGACGACATTGAGGTGCTGGAGGGAGTCCAGAGAAGGGCAACGAAGCTGGTGAAGGGGCTGGAGCAGAGACCTTACGAGGAGCAGCTGAGAGCTGGGGCTATTTAGTCTGGAGAAGAGCAGGCTCAGGGGAGATCTAAGTGCTCTCTACAACTACCTGAAAAGAGGTTGTAGTGAGGTGGGGATCGATCTCTTGCCCAGAAAAACTACCCACAGGACAAGAGGAAATGGCCTCAAGTTGCATCAGGGGAGGTTCAGGTTAGACATTATGAAGAATCTCTACACAGGAAGAGTGCTGGCGTATTGGAAGAGACTGCCCAGGGAAGTGGTGGAGTCCCCATCCCTGGAGATGTTCAAGAAACAGGTAGATGAGGCACTTAGGGATATGGTTTAGCAAGCACAGTGGTGATGGCTTTATGATTGGACTTCATGATCTTAAAGCTCTTTTCCAACCATAATGATTCTAATATGAAAGGTATTTTAGACTCTACAATTTCTTCCCTAATCTTTGAGCTACGCTGCTATGACTCTTTGTTGTCAGATTATGCCCTCTTTTCTAGCATTGATTTTGAAAATTTTAGTATAAGTTTTTGGTTCTACCAAGACAGGCAGAAATTGAACTTTCTTTTAGAATTTACTTTTACAAGAAATTACAGGAAGCATACATTTATCAATATAGAAATGCAGGTCCTATATATAAAAACTCAGAAATGTCAGTGTATACCCTACAAATTTTCTGTTCATTTTTGTGAAATTTTCAGTATTCTCAAACTTACTACCAAGGTTTTCCAAGGAAAAAAACAAACAAACAAACAAACAAAAAACAGAAATAAAACAATCCCAAACAAATCAACAACAATGCAAACAAACACAGATTGGCTCCAAGAATAACTGTTATTTATGGACTATAAATAATATATAAAAGTGCTGGTAGTACTATACATGGTTTTAGGATGACATGTTCTACATTTTAGATTGACTTTCTACAAGCATCGACCAGATTTCAGTTAGGAAAAGAGATCTGAGATGTGTCTGCTGAGAAAGAATTACAGAAAAGCAATGCGTGGTATAGATGTATGTTTTTCATTTTGACTAGAGATAATATGGTTACAGATTAAAAAAACAAAAACACAGGCAGCAATAAAAGTAAAAGATCATATTAGAGCAAGCCACTTCTGCATAAAACATAGCTAATATTACAGACTTAGAAAGCCTCTAGGGTGCAAAGAGGCGTTTAAGTCCAATATAAATATTCATAAGAAGATACATGAGAAAGTGCTGTTATTATTACTTTATCTTGAAGTAACTAGTATTTGATTCAAAATTCTGATGACTTAAGAAAAGTTCCAATACATGAGCCTGTCATGTTATTTGAAGCAGCACACTAGAGCTTTTGTCCATTTGTCCGGTCAGCCTTTTGTCCATTTATAATCAAATGGATCAAGGACAATCAAACTCGGAGCTATAAACTCTGGCTTAAGCTTGAGCTATTCTGAGGGCTTCTCAGGAAAGGGAAGGTCATACAGGAGAACTAGGGGTCCTATAAATTAGCCCTGGCTAATATTGATTAGATGCTATGGTGATTATTAATCTTCTTTAAGATTAAGATGATCATCTTTCATTTCTTTAAGGAAAGATGCATTTTATAAGTTAGATTAATTATCATTATAAAAATTCTTCACTGAAATGCACTGCTGATTTTATGCAGAAAATAAGATCACATATAGCTTTCATCTTGAAGAGTTTCCACTTCCTTTTTAGGGGAACAAATAATCTATTCATCCCTTCCTAGTGCTCTCTTCGTCTTTCCATTCTTGATATTTTCATTGGCAATATTTGCTTCTTGTATGGTATTTTAAAATAGAGTACATTTCTCCAATTTTAGCTTACTAAGACATTTTTTCCTCACTCAAATTTCCTACTTTTCTTACTCTGACTGCCATGATTGTTCAGAACTTCTCACCTCTTCTAGAGTCCTTCTAGAAATGGCAGCAATGACAATGATAAAGACTATTTACACAGCATCTTTCAAGACAATGTTTAACTTGAGCAAAATGAGGATAAGTATGAGGATAAGTATGACGACAAGCTCTGAGTTTATATCGTGTTTGAAAAACCATGGCTGTTCCTTAGAGGATTTATCTCAAAATACAAAGGAGAGAAAAATAATAAAACAAAGCAAAGCAAATAGAGTTATCTACAATTAATTTCTTACTGGTAAAAAGGATTTTTCAAAGATTTGAAGGGAACAGAAGCTTTGGATAAGCATCAAATATTTTGAAGGAGAAGCAAAAAGTAGTAACACAAAATGGAAAAGATACAAGCCATATGTTTTTCAGAAGAAT